>JAHWFP010259871.1:0-17772 GCA_023313725.1 Lithobius niger
TTAACTATTGAAAACGCTACTTACCTTTTGCCTCTCCCAGAACAAAAATGACAAAGCGCCAGGCTAAAGGTTTGGACTTTGTTGTGGGGTATTTCTTTATTTCCGGTGGAAATATTCATATGTAAATGCATGGATTCCAGGTAAGGGGAGGCGCTGATTGAGTGAGCGACCCGAACGAAAATCAACGTTTGTTAGCTAGCGTGCTGAAAAACACATCTTCATTATAGTTGAAATTTACTATAGAGGGGCTTGGCGTCGGTCGCTTGCGCGGCGCATGGATACAGACTACTGAAAGGCGTAAAACCAGCCAGAAAACATATCGCAGAACAATCCGGTTTTTTTTTATAATCATTATTATAATCACTGGAACTCGCACTGAACGTCTTTATTGTTAACATTTCTCACGTTCTTAGTCATTATCTATACCACTACGTTGTCCAGAGCAATCTGAGAAGCTTTTCAGTTTTTGCAATCCCACTCAACTTCCGGTAATGGCCGGAGTTTTTACCTCGATTTTAAAACGCTTCACAGGTAACTCTGGACAACGTACGAGTACAAATAATGACTTCGAACGTGAGACAAATTATCAATGAAGACGTGCAGCGCGAGTTCCATTGACGAATATAGCGCGTAAGCGTCAAATTTAATAACGCACAATTGTTCTCTGATATGACTTCTGGCTGGTTTGACCCCTTTCAATATATGTATAGAGTGTATCCATGCGATTCGCGAGCGGCGGACGCCAGTCCCTGTGGGCGAAGATGGCGAATCTTGCCAGGAGTGAGAAGCAATTTTTCTGAGTGATAATGTTGGTTCCCGGGACTGTGGTCATGACTATTGTCTGGAGGAGTTAATTTTGCCCTCCGTATGTGAAGTAAGACTTATCACTTCATTGCCAAAAGGTTTATGCACCATACTTTCGAAGGGTGGCTATCGTTAACAGATGTTTTACCTCGGGAAGCACCCCTAGTAAGATCTGGGTATTTAAGACTTTCGTCCGTCCCATATTGCAATACGCAACCATAGTGTGGTCTCCGTACCTTCCCGAAGGCATCGACTTCATCGAGTCTGTGCAGCGTAAATTCACTTAATGTTTGTCTGGCCTACGTGAGTTAAACTACAAGGATCGGCGCCGGATGACGGGCCTGGAATCTTTGGAGATCCGCAGGCTTAGATTTGATCTTATTCTTGTTTATAAGATCCTTAGAGGTTTGATTTCGGTCGACCTGCCCCTTTTCGAGCTCTCTACACACGCACATGCAACCAGGGGCCACCGATAGAAATTGATGGCTCTTGGCTCTCATCCTGAATGTCGCAAAAACTTTTTTTCTGTCCGCACTGTACCGGTGTGGAACTCACTTAGCGCTGAAACAGTTCGTATGGGCACTGTCTCTGGGTTCCGTAGAATTTGAAAACTCAGTCTTTGGAAAATTTTTTGAGGAGGATTTGATGAGGCGTAAAACCATTCGATGTTATGCCCGCTTCAAAAAAAAAAATCTTTCTCCCATGATCCAACAGGCCCGGTGTAAGTGGCTCACCACCCTTCCGGTAGCCCTCCACATGAATGTGGTAAATTACTATATTATTTGATTAGAAAATCGTATGTTGATCACCTGGTGCCCGGTGCGATCGGTTGATCTAGCCGTTTTCACTCTCCTCCAAGTTCAAATCCTATCCATGCTTTGGTTTCTTTCATACACACTTAAACTGCACTTAAAGTGGTTGGCAATGGCATGACTTACTCCTTTCATGAACTATAGAACGTTTTCTGAATAAAAATTTCCTTTCTTAATATTATTTTAAGTTACAAGACTTCAGAGCATATAAAGTTCTTAACATTTTTCAATGACATAACGCTCCCGTTTGTACTAGCGTCGGTTCGACTGCAGGCCCCTATGTGGAACTGAATAATGCATTACTTAGCTATACGTTGGAAAATGTTCGTCGGAAGCTCCAGGCTAGGCGCCACTTCGGCACTTTTCTTTTTTATTATTTTATTCTAAAATTTATCGCTTTCCTTTTCGCGCCATTTAACCTTTCTACTTTATCCCCTTCCCCGCCGTTTAACTCGTGTTGTCTCCCGGCTTCGCGGGGTGCAATTTAAACGGCGAAACGGTTTCCCTGACACGAAAAAGACGACGCGATGAGATTTCGTTGAAGAGACTTTTTTTTGTGCGTCTTGTATTTTTTAACCCAAAAAGAAATGCGTGTTGTTGTTGTTGTTTGCTTTCGTGTAAGGATTTGTTTATTTATGTCTAAAATGAGTGTTTGTTTATTTAAATAAAATTAGAAATGTTTGTTTATTTATTGAGTTATTTTGTTGACTTATGTCAAATCTCGTGTAAGGCATAACATGGCCAAAAAAAGGTGCAGTGTAAATAGGGCTTCGGATTTCAATAACCTCTAACAAACAACGTTTGAGAAATAATAGCAATTCGACAAATTTTGTATTTTGTTAAACTAATACAAATATTAATTTTGATAAACTATATAGAGAGCAAATCGTAAAAATAGCTAGGCTTCTAATTAACTCATATAAAAAACAGATTGTTTAAGTGCCGCGTTTTAGCAAATGACAATGTAAAAGCTGTAAATTTTGTATCGTGTTGTCTAATAATTCCGTGCGATCATAATTTCTAAAAGTAATACACAGCATGAAAAATTCATTTTTTTAGTTTGTAACATTTTTATTGAATCATTTCTAATACACTAGTGCACAAAAATGGATTTATATTATATCAACTAAATAAAAAAAAAAACGACTTCACCGTTTAGAAAAAGCATTAGAGCTCGTCACCCATGGAAACAGATCTGTGAATGCACAGACTTACAGAGTGAATTCGATTTCGAACGAAACTAAATTTATCATTTGAACTCCAATTCCAGGGAAAAAGGATTGTTTTTACCGCATTGAAAATGCACTCTCCCACTCTACGTGCAGCCAAAAAGGAGCCAGGCATGAGTGGTCGATCAATCTGACAAGTCTTCGGGAAGAGTGCCGGGAAAATGTCCCGGGAAATGTGACCGGCCCCGTGCAAAGCACGGGCTTCCTCTAGTATGAAATATAAAATGTTAGAAAAATGTTCTTCGTGATATTCTTTCCTTGTTCCCTGGAACTGGAGTTTACATTTTGGGTAGTTTCGTGCATTGACCTCTGATCTGTTTTTTTTTTTTAATACTTGTACCTTCACACATGTGAATTCCATGGGGATATGGGGGGGGGGAGGACTATTAAGGCTTAATGGCGTGTCAACAGCTAGGTCATTAGCGCCAACCTCAGTCACAGGTTTGGGGTTTTGGGGTTTGGTTAAAATCTATGTAATGTGTAGTGCAGTGGTATCCCGGACCACGGCACTACACATCACAGAGATGTTAACCAACCAAACCCCAAATCTAAATTTTATCGTATATCTGTACCTGGAGGACGGAATCGTCGCCCAATTGACACGCTATTTCCCGCGGTAGGATGGCGACAATCAACATGAACGCGACGGAATTTGTGATTAGCAGGGGTTTCTGATGTTATACACAGAACCGCAGCGAACTCCGTAGCGCGAGTTAAATTTCGGGTAAATTGTTTTTATGGCGCATTTAGGCAACGATCCGCCTCCGCCTTCTCGCAGCTAGAAGCTAGAAATCATCTGGAATTCCAACATGGCGGCGGTTTTAGCTCTGCCGGCTGGCAACGAATACGGGCAGTAATGGGAGTTCAGAAGCACTGGGAAAGTCGTTTCGTCAGGAGGAAATATTTATCGTTATTGTCACTGATTATACGACTTCAACATTTACTCAAACGATGTCGAATCTAGCTGCGAGAATGCAAAGGCGAGTCGTTACGTAAACGTGCCCTGTTGCGCAAACGGAAAATGCTCGGAAAAGATGGATTTGATATTAAAACATTTTATATTGTCCCTTCGTAACTAATAGATTTGTAACCATGCTTGATAACACTATAACAGCACGATTGTCAAAATGAAGGTACAAATTGACGGGTGGCATTTCGTCGTGATGGCATTGATTTTGACAGATGGCGGTTTACCAGGGAGGAGGTGCGTATTTTGTCACGGTAGCATTCTCATGGTGGTATTTTGACGGGGTGGCATTTTGACATGGAGCTGGAGTACTGCTCATGTCAAGATAGTTTTAAACCCGGCTGTCAAAAGATACTAGGTAATTTATAAAACGGTTTCGGTAATTTCTCAGATTTCGTTTGACATTTGCTTAGTAATACCCGGAGTGAATGAAAAATTATGGCGCGAACTTGAACTTAACTTTAATTTATTAAGTTGAGGCGCTCAATGTATGAGCACGATACAACAAAAGATTGATTGCACAGAAACAATAACGTAGCAAAGAAAACAAAATCTTGGAAAAATGCATGGTAAAATATACAAATCAGATGAAAACCAGAAACAATTCAGAAACACAAAAAAAAAAAAAAATGTTGAGTAAAATGGAAGGAAAAAGGGTTAATCGAAAAAGAAATAAATAACGTCTGGCTGATTTGCATAGCGTACGTCGAGTTTATTTTTGAAGCTGTTGACAGAGAGGTCTTAAAGTAATACACATATAATACACCCCATTAAGCCTCAATCCCCCCCCCCCCCACATATAATACACATATAATACACATATGATGAAAAATTCATTTTTATCTTGTAACGTTTTTATAGAATCATTTCTAATACACTAGTGCAAAATAATGTATCTTTATTGCATCAACCAAATAAAAAAAAATGACTTAACCGTTTAGAAAAAAGCATTAGAGTTCGTCACCCATGGAATTAAAAACAAATAGCAGAAAGTTAAAAAGCACTTTAGCACAGCTGGGAAGGCACATAAATAGAATATATATTCGATTTCACTCGACCGAAACTAAATATATCATTTGAACTCCAATTCCAGGTGAAAAAGGATTGTTTTTACTCTTTGGTAACGTCAGAAAGTAAACGTAACTCGTGTTTGAAATATGATAATGTGTAATATGAATGTGTAAGGGGATAAGTCGGGCGAAAAAACTATGTTTAACCCATTCATGGGTGTGGAAAGAGTAGTTCATTTTAGGAGGATGAACTGTTGTGGCTGAGTAAGTGTGGCTGAAGAACATACTTTAACGTTTGCGTCGATATGCCCCCCCCCCCCCCTTCCTCCCTGAGAGATCGTAGGCAAACTTTTGATAAAAGGGAACAATCAGCTTTGGGGAGTAGACAATTTTTCAGCGCACACTATTATTGACCCCGTAAAGTTAAACTGGTGTTTCTCAGTGTATGTGATGCATCAGTTACAGGCATGAATATTTGTACCCTAAAATTTTTTATCGCTAATTTTTTTTCAAAAGATTTACCCGATGAACAATTTCTAAAAAGGGCATGTTTTTCTGAATGGGTAAGAGCAATATTGCTCGCTTTCTACCCCTCCCCCCTCCCACCCAGTGTAAACGCGTATGTCGCGGCTAATATAGTGAAACCAGCCATATCGATCACATTGCTCCCTCCATTGGTGTCGACCCACGTTTCGTACAGCGTATTTATTTCTGATTAGTTTCCCCGATCGAACGTTGATAATTTTTACAGCAGTTTTTCGCGTATTTGAGGGTCAAAAATTCCAAGTTACAGCAATAAAAATACGCCTATCCGCAGCGTATTTTAATTATCTTTCATTTGGCACTACAGTCATCTTTGCGGGTGCCTTTTTGAAAAGTTCAGGTAGCCTACAAGCACTCACGCAAACGCATCATACGTTATTAATGATGCAGATATGAATTAAAACCACCAAGCCAATTACAATTCCACGTCCACGAAGCCAATTACAATTCCAAACCCACCAAGCCAAGTATAATGACCCAAAACCCCCAAGCCAGTTATGCTAGTCCAACCACCCCTTCTGGACCTAGTTTGACACCTACCCAGTTATGCTTGTCTAACCACTCTTTCTGGACACAGTTTGATACCTAGCCAGTTACGCTTGTCTAACGACCCCTTCTGGACACAGTTTGATACCTAGCCAGTTACGCTTGTCTAACGACCCCTTCTGGACACAGTTTGATACCTAGGCAGTTATGCTCGTCCAACCGCTCCTTCTGGACAGTTTGAAACCTTTAATTTGAGAAAACTAAACGGGGCGAGTTCCAAAAGTGCCCGTTGACTGAAAGGAGCGCGATCATTCGAAGTAGCTGTTCGATTCCAGCTGGAGTTGGTGGATACAATGTTACCTGTATGCGCTGAAAAATCAACCACCTCGTCAGCCGAACGAGCAGATGCGCGTTGTCGTGACGTCATTTCCGCTCTTGGAATGCTCTGTTGAGTCTGCCGAGTTCTGCTTGTAGTTTTGGAAGGTACTGATGTCCGACGTAGCTGCAAATAGCATGTATGACCAGCCACACTGTTTCCAGAAGAGCGAGTTTACCCAAATATGGCTTGTAAGGCAATGAAGAAACAGAAAACCAACGCATTCACCGACTGAGCTATCATCACATGAAACTCAAAATTCCTTAAAACGTGGGTGCAGTTTGTAACAAAAAAATTCGATAAGTTGGGTGCTTCTATAATCCGACATACTCTGGAATAGAACCTTTTACTTTTCAACACGCCTTGTTCTGTTCTAATGGAATTCCTTACAAGCTGCTGGCAATATATCAGTCTTTGAATAGTAACGTTTTGTTATACTTAGTGACGCGCGATGCGAAGCAGGGAAAGGGAGCTTCCCGCGTTGTGCTGGTTTCTGGCTGTCTGTCTGTGTTCAGCGAAACTTCTAAAAGCACCCGAGTCACGTCTTAAGTAATACTAGCAGTCGTACCCGGTTTCGCCCGGGGGTTTGGTTGGCCCGTGGTTGTTTCCCAGTATTTGCTCGGTGCTGCTTGATCGTTCACTGCAACAGTCAAATTTTCATTGTGTAATACTCCCTCTTTCTGCCAATTCTCTCCCTCCCCTCTTCCCTTTCCCTTTTATCCCGTTCTCTCCCTCTCCTGTCCGTTTCCCTCCCTTCCTCCAACAGGTAGTTGAATTTGGATGGTTATTTAAATTAATACTGTCCCTCCCCTTTTGCGAGGGTTTTTGCCAAATTGGTATGGTCTCCATTTCAAACAACCCACCAAATGTTCTCTTTTAGGTTCAGTTAATGCATAATCGTATTTAATGGTAACGGGCGCCCCCCCCCCCTCCACTCACTCCCAGTCTTTCGCTGTAGCTTAAGCGATGCGTACCGTGTGAAAAATACCTGTGCATGACGTCATTTAAGACTTGCCGCTGAGATTACCACGGTGTTTGGTTAGAAGAATTTTTGCATCCTCCACCTTGTCAATCAAATAGTGCAGCTAACGTAAGCACTACCCCCACAAACGGGTATTCCCCGTTCAGGCCCCTCCCCACTCTCAGTTTATCGCTTTGGCTTGAGCAGTCTGTACCGTGTGAAAAATAACTGACCTTCGAACAGGACGTCAATTAAGACATGCTTTTGCGATGACCGTGCAGAGCGAATTGTTAGTCGAGGCAACAATGTGCCAATTTCAACTTCTTTTCAAGGTAAAAATGTAGCAGTTTCAACTTAAAGCCAAAGAATTGACACACTCGCACGTTTTCATTGTTCCCCTTCCGGGGGTCGTTGTCTTCATTTCTGCCATTAGACTTTGTCTTATAATATAAGATGATCTTCAAGCCCATGGGTATCAAAAATGTAAATCAATACACCGACCATGCGAGCCTTCACGAAGGTTTTGTGCAAATGTAAGTTTAAAATTATCCTCAGCTTTACCACCAACAGTGATAGAATTCGCTATCTCCTCACGTCCACAACGAAGAAAAAAACATTATCATCTGTGTATCCAACGCCTTTCATGTTTGATTCTCGTACGAGTCAATAATTTCTTTTCCGCCGTGTGACGTCACAATCGGTTTTCCCTTCATTCATCGTCATTCGATCCATATTCTCGATGCGCCAGACCTAATTCCAGCCGTCTATATCTCCACAATGGTTTTAAAAAAAAATAAAAAACATTTTTGGCTTCTTTTTCATTCCCATTCCAGCATTGAAGTCGAAGCTCTTTGCTCGTGTCAAATTTCTCCCTCTTTTATGGCGGTATTTTGTTACGCGCTTGCTTCCATAGTTTCGTGTTACACGCGGTCGAAAAGTAAAAGCGCCGTATCGATGTTGTCGTAATGTGCCGCACGGTGGCACTGCTGCACTATGGCTGTGATTCTGCGTCGTCAGTGTTACAAAACGTAATAAAGAAGACGTTAGAATCCTTGCAAATAGGTGAATTTTTCAACACGCAATAATGACGCAAAATTAACCGTTGAAAAATAATTGAGTTTTTCGTAATAAACCTATCATCCCCAAAACGGAAGGTTGATGAAATATGCGTTGAGCGTACTAATCGAAAAACACACACCAAGAACTTATATTAGTTTTTCTCAATACTTAGCACGCCCTATTGTTTTAAATGCGACCCTTCGTCACGAAAGAACTTGTGTGAATTGAACCTGATTAGCGGTAGGACCTATGCCTTTGCTTTTTAAAGGTCGTGGGTTCGATTCCCCGTTCAGGCAGTCTGACATTTAAGTCCAAAAGGCAACGTAAATAGGTGTGCATCTGTATTTCTTTAATTGAACCTGACATAGCGAGAAAAATATTTGACTATCATTTTGCATGACTCGTGAAAAAGTCATCTTATGACACACTTGTGTAGAAATATTCCTTATTTTTCTAAACAAGTCGGTCATAAGATGACTTTTTCACGAGTCATGCAAAATGATCATCAACAATTTTTCTTGCTATATCAGGTTCAATTATTATTTTTTAAATATTCCCTATTTTCCTGCTTTATTGGAAAGGATGCTCGTTGCCTTCTTTTTTTTAAGCATTCCGTGTTTTGTTACTTTTTTAGAGAGAATGCTAGTTTCTTTCTTTTTTATAAGCATTCTGTGTTTTGTTACTTTTTTGGAGAGAATGCTCGTTTCCTTTTTTTTTTTAAGCATTCCGTGTTTTGTTACTTTTTGGAGAGAATGCTCGTTTCCTTCTTTTTTTTAAGCATTCCGTGTTTTGTTACTTTTTTGGAGAGAATGCTCGTTTCCTTCTTTTTTTTAAGCATTCCGTGTTTTGTTACTTTTTTGGAGAGAATGCTCGTTTCCTTCTTTTTTTTAAGCATTCCGTGTTTTGTTACTTTTTGGAGAGAATGCTCGTTTCCTTCTTTTTTTTAAGCATTCCGTGTTTTGTTACTTTTTTGTAGGGAATGCTCGTTTCCTTCTTTTTTTTAAGCATTCCGTGTTTTGTTACTTTTTTGGAGAGAATGCTCGTTTCCTTCTTTTTTTTAAGCATTCCGTGTTTTGTTACTTTTTTGGAGAGAATGCTCGTTTCTTTCTTTTTTTAAGCATTCCGTGTTTTGTTACTTTTTTGGAGAGAATGCTCGTTTCTTTCTTTTTTGGAAACATTCCTTTTTTCTAATTTTTTTGGAAGAACGCTTGTTTCATTATTTTTTTGGAAACATTCCTTATTTTCTTACTTTTTTGAACCATAACTTATTTTCCAACTTTTTTTGGAAAGAATGTTCGTTTTCTTCTTCTTTGGAAGCTTTCTTGATTTCCTACTTTTTTTTTCTTTGGAAAGAATAAGTGTTTGCGTCTTGTTTTTTATTTTATTTCTTATTTTCCTACTTTTTTTGGACAACATTTCTATTTTTTTGCTTATTTGGGAAATAATGCTTGTTCCTCTTTTTTTGGAAGCATTCCAGGTTTTCCTAGTTTTTTTTAGATAGAATGCGTGTATCTGCCTCTTATTTTTTTTGTCCTACTTTATTTATTTTTGTTTATGCTCAGTTGTAGAACGATTGCTAGTGCTTAAGACTAAAGCCAGAATTCGACTTTCTCTGAAGTTGCAAAGGTGGTACATACATAGTCCTTCCTGGACTTACGAGGCCGCCCGAATCAGTTCCGAGGACGATTGTGCCCGCGGTGTATCTTGAGTCCTGCAAGTTATTTGTGAGCGGCTACGTCTTCCTGGATGGGGTGGCTTTAACCGATGGCCGCCATCGTTTTTGTAACCATCTTGGATATCAACAAGGCACTCTGCTACTGAAAACGTACAATCGATTATCTGCTTCGTTCTGCGAAGAACTCAAGATAGGCCGCGGACACTATAGCTACGTGCAACTTTACGTTAAAGCTTGCCCTTTAGCTTACTTTAAAATACCGGTTATAAAATCGAAATGTAACGTGCGACTTTAGCCTAAAGTACGACTTTACTGGCATGTTCCAACTTTATGCAGATACTAAGCACGCGTTCATGCTTAGCAGTCGTTCTACAACCGGCCGTTATTTTCCTACTTTTTGAAAACATTCGAATTAAATCGAACCAAGAACGAATCAAAATATCCTACTCATGCATACCCATACCAATCACCTTAGGTTGTTAAAGGCGTTGCTAAGTAGTTTTATGTTAAATACCAGCCAATATGGCAAGTAGGGGGACACTGCGTGACGATGATCTCCACCAGATGTTAAAGGCGGTTTACGTAAATAATCCTAGCGAAGAACAACTGCACGTCATGCTGAGGTATCGATAAATTCACTGCGCGTTTAAGAACTGCCCTGATGACGTAAGGCTCGAGTTTTTCGGTGAGTTTTAAGAAATTGCTCTACGATGAAATTGCTCTACGATAAAATACTGCATAGCATGGATGCGTTTTAAAAATAACAAAATTGGCCGTTGTTTTCGTCGTATGCTAGGACAGAGCCAGTATACCGTCCAACACTCCTCGTTGCCTCTTAACAGACATCTTTATAAGCTCCTGATAAGTACAGCATGACTTGTATAAAAATGGAGACAGCAAAAGTCGGTTCGTCCACGAAGGCATTTCAGTACTCATCGTTTTTCAGAAACATTATTACTTTTATGGTTGCTGGAAAAAGGCTAAACGTGATCGTTAGTTTAATTTTCTTCATATACAATTAAAAAAAATATACATATGGGTGGACGATGGCCCTCTTCACCAAAACAACAGTAATGCTTAATAAGCAAGATGAACTTTACATGATTGTTTTTAAACATTTCTCCAGTCCCTATGTGTTTTATATTCGGATTTGTAGGCGAACAAACAAACATACGCGCCAACAAACGTTTAACGGTTAGAGTAAGGCGGTCGTGGTCTTATGAAGTCAGAAAAAAAAACAATCATGTAGCAAACGTTTTAATGCTGATCATCTTTTAAAGACTGCATTGATTTTTTTATTAACCATATTTCCAGATCTAGGTTTAATTTTATTGAAAGCAATCACGAGTCAATATTGACGTCCTTAAACACTTGTGCGTTGCTCTAACGATGAACGCCCATTCAGCTTCTACGAAACGAAAAGATAATAAAAGAAAAAAAAAACAGAACTAACACGGAAATGAGATCAAAAATCGATCATAAATTCTGAGCTAAGCAAATTTGATTACGGAACACGGAGAAAAACAAGAAACAGTATAAATGAAAAATATTCGATCAATTAAAATCAATCACGTGTGCACGAGAGGGGGTTGGGGGCAGTTGGTCCCGCTGGTTGTCAGAAACGCTAAAAAACTGGTTAAAGTCTAAAAATCGGTAGACTATTATGTCTTCATGTTGTTATCGTCTTTTCTTAAGGACTTATGAACTTAAGGACTTAAGGACTTAAAGTGTGCGCGGCCTATCTTGAGTTCGCCGCAGAACGAACACAGATAATCGATTGTACGTTTTTGGCAGCAGAGTGCCTTGTTGATATCCAAGCTGGTTACAAACACAATGGCGGCCGTCGATTAAAGCCGCCCCATCCAGGAAGACGTAGCCGCTCATAAAATACTTCCAGGACTCAAGATACGCCGCGCACACAATATGAACTTAAGGACTTATGGACTTATGAACTTACGGACTTAAGTACTAATGGCACGTCGACTGCTAGGTCATTAGCGCCACCCTCAGTCACATTGCAGTAGTCCGGGGTGCCACTGCGCCACACATTACGCAGATGTTAATCGAACTCCACAGCTAGATCTTATCGTATATCTGTTACCTCCTGCAAAAATTGAAAAAAAAAACCCGGACAGGAGGACAGAATCATTTCCCAATTGACACGCTGAGTCTCGCAGAAGGTGGAAACGGCGACAAACACCAACAAGATGGTGACACTCGCCATCTTGTTGGTGTTCCTCGCCGTTTCCACCTTCTGCGAGACACAGCGCGTCAATTGGGTGATGATTCTGTCCTCCTGTCTGGGTTTTTTTTTTCAATTTTTCGGATCAGTGTCGGATCGTGAGTGGCCAGTGGAGACAAAGACATTCAGGAGGGACAACCTCCCAGAAAAGGAAGCAATGAGTAAGGCTGGGGTGACCAATGCGCAAACGGGGCACAGGCTAACACCACCTCCGATACCGTTCGAAAGGTTAACACGAGTGAAAAGAATCGGCAGTCTGGCACAATTCGGTAATTAAATAGAATAGCTGCTTTTCACGCTAACGATTGAATCCACCTACCTGTCGAATCCTTTCGTCGTAACGGTTCCGATAATCATAACCACAACCTGCGCAAACACTTATTTATATGAAAAAAAAAATATTCAGAGATGTTAAAGCAACATCCGGCCTGCCTTATAACCTTCCGCCTGCCTCACAACACCCACGCAACGATCACATCCGCGTATTTACCACAGCTAAGGTCAACTGAGAAGGTAGCTTCGTTGCTCGCAGCGAAAAACGTAGCTACTGTCTCAGTTGGCATTGCGCCTAATAGTCCAGCCAGCGTGAACCCATTGATTGTGTCGTCAAAAGACGGAATGATTCTTGTATTTAAAATCACGATTTATAATTTTCTAGACTAGTGTCTTATAATTTTGTTTCGGCGATCTATTGGAATAATTAATATTAATTTTTACTGCATTACCCTTTTAGATTTTTGGTCTCATAGTAATTACTAGCAAACGATTAAAATTAGTACTGCGCACACACAGATAAAACTTCAAGGTCATTGTAGGCGCGCGATGCGTCATATAAGTTCGGGACGAACGTAAATAAAGTTAGTAATATTCAACGAAAAATCTCCTAGACGCTACATTTTAAAACGGATTTTTAGTAAGGGAAAGAGTAACGGTAAGTAAAATAGACCTTTGGAGCCGTACTTGATGTGGAGGATCGAGAAAAATGGCGCTGGGAGGTATATCCCTTTAAAATGCTACTCACAGCCGTAGTGTGGCCAACGTCATACAGCGAGATGAGAGCGCAACGAGAACACCTGATTTCGACCAAAACATTAGTAGACGGAAATATCTCTGGACGTACAAGTTTTTGGTTGCGGTTTCTGATGTCATATGTTGCCGCAGCGAGCGCGGCAGCGCGAGCGAGGCACGTAATTTGGAGAAAAAATTACCGTTATTTTCGTGAACCTTGATTAAAAAAAAATATTTGTTTTCAATTTTTTCCGTAAAATCTGAACATTAGGGGAAATCATGGTCGCTGCTCACGAAAACGATGGTCATTTCTTTTTCCAAATTACGTGCCTTGCTCATGCTGCTGCGCTCGCTGCGGCTAAACATATAAGATCAGAAGCGTAACCCAGAACTTGTCCCGTCTAGAGAAAATTTCCGTTTACTAATGTTCTGGTCGAAATCAGGTTTTCTTGTTGCACTCTCATCTCGCTGTCTGGCGTCGGTCTCACTATGGTTGTGAGTGGCGTTTTAACATGTTTAAATAATTTTTTTTTTAAATAAATAAGTGTTTGCGCAGGTTTTTCGTTATGATTTTGCGTATCGTAACGACAAAAGGATTTAACAGGTAGGTAAATTAAGTCGACAGAGTGAAAAGTGAAAAGTGGCTATATTCTATATAATTTACCCACGAAATAACCAAGGCTTCCTGATCTTGAAATTCCAGGATAATCAGAGCAAACTTGCGCGAACGTTATCGAGTCCCAAACAAACACACAGACAAGCAGATACAAAATCAAAATTTAGCCTAGTATTCGAACTCGTTCGCTTCGCTTGCTCGGCCTGTTACCTTAAGGCCTATGCAAATTTACTTTAATGCTTTCAATTATCGAAACAGACCCATTTTGAATTAATCCTTAGTGCGTGAATTATCCCTAAAGTCGAACGCGTGAAGAACATTGTCCCCCGTAAATATTGCACGTGAAGGAGAATACACAATACCATCTAACGGGCTGATAATTTTTTTTATTTCTTTTTAGTGCTTTCACAAGACAATCTATTTAACCTATTTAGTAAAATTAATTCACCTTCCTTTTTTTTTTGTAACACGAAACGCAACCTGTGTTCGAAATCCACGGCAACAGTGGTGGAAAGTGTAACAGCAATTTCCAAACGCCAGCAAAAAGTGCGAGACAAAACGACAAGAAAACTACCTTTTCTGCTTAAAACGTTTATGCACTCTTCGAGAACGTGGAGTTCTCCCATTATTTTTCACACAAAAATTAAATTATTGAGCAGTTTTGTTAGAAATTGTCATTCATGTATAATATTTTCGTGGGACAATGTTTCCTGCGCTGTTGACTTAGCGAAGAATTCACGCACTAAACATTCATTCGAAAAAGTCGACGGTAAATCACAAACGGGAATTTTCGGAATAGCACACACTCTCGAAGCAGGTAGCAGAAGAGTCTGAAAGTGATTTAATTCTTGGCTGAAGCAGTTTGTCATTTGTCACGAGTCGTTATTCGCCTGTCTGAGTCAATTTGTCATCTACCGTGCAGTTTTGTTACGTGCACTTTACAAGTTGAACTCTATTGGCCATGTTTCCGTCATTCAAGTTGCTTTACCTCTACAAGACTCCAGGGATTGAAATCAATGGCTGTAAATTGTCTGCATTAGTTGAACAGATTTAGTCTTCGTGTAGGTAGATAATTGTGCCGGAAGATTACAATTCCTGGCGGAGAGAGATGCTTATACATTAGTTTACACCGATGAGCACTGAAACCGTACAACGAAACAAGCGAACGAATCTAACACCAACCTTTACGAGTGTATTTGGATAGCCCCGCCACCACGCGTGAGATCTGCCGTAGAAATGATAAAAGAAACGACTGCGCTGTTTCAAAACGTGCGAAGTTGGCAGTAAGTGTTTGTGTTTCTTTTATCATTTGTAATTATTTTCCGAATTCATCATGCGTAAAGAACCTTTACTATGGCAATTGGATTTACGTTGTTACAGATGATATTACAGATAATCTTACAGATATATTCCTTTACGCCGTTACAAAAAATCACCTAAGCCACCCTACGGGAAACCTGAATATATTCGATTTTTTTTTATTTCATCATCGAAGTCTTGAGTCACCTATCATCAACCAAAACTCCTTTGTTGTGAATTTCAACCAAACTGTTATCGTTTCCCATACAGACAAATATACAAACAGACACACAAAATCAATCAAAATTCAGTCGAGTAGGCTATAGCCCCCCCCCCCCCTCCCCCGAGCCGAATTTTTTTTACCAGTTTGGGGGCGGCTTATCGATTAATTCGGCTAATTTTCGCCCAGCTGAAAATATTCACGAGTAATTTGTAATATTCACGGGTATTTCACGAGTAATATTCACGGCTAATTTGTGGCGGATTTACGCCTTATGTACTTTTTGATTACCTCTTCAAGCTTTGTTTTTAATGAACAGAGTTTCAGTTCTGTTTTCGTTTGGTTCTTGAAAACATAAACTAAGCATTCGCTCTTCCCTGGATGCGTAACGTTCGTTCGTGGACCCCCCCCCCTCCCCGCGCCTTATCGACCTCTGCCACCCCCTGCTCCTTGTGTTTTCCCTTCCCCTGATTCTTTCCAAAAAACTTTTGCTGCCTCATGGCAGTGTAGCAGTGGCGTAACTACAATGAGGCAGTGGAGGCAGCCGCCTCCGGGCCTACCAGCTTTGGGGCCCCCCTCACTGCTCTCAATTGAAAATTTGTTTGTAACCGCGAAATATCAGAAGTAAGTTATTGTTATAGTTTCGTGAAAAGAAGTTGTCTTGTGTTGCAAAAACTTAATTGCTTTATTTTTGTATGAAAGGGGGGGAGGGG
This sequence comes from Lithobius niger, assembly GCA_023313725.1. Taxonomy (NCBI): domain Eukaryota; kingdom Metazoa; phylum Arthropoda; class Chilopoda; order Lithobiomorpha; family Lithobiidae; genus Lithobius; species Lithobius niger. The sequence goes on from JAHWFP010259871.1 coordinate 16,021, forward strand.
TGAGGGGGGCACTCCACTGGGCTCTCGCCTTATGTTGCCAAAAAATGCATTTTTTTTATGAAGGGGAGGGGGGCGGTCCATAAAAAATTGCACTTTTTTTTTATGGGCTCTCACCGTGTATTTCAAAAACAACATTTTTCATGAAGGAGGCGGCCTCTTCTGGGCTCTTGCCTTGCATGGCAAAACTGCATTTCTTTTTTTAATGAAAGGGGCCCTTCACTGGGCTCACCTCGTGTGGCAATAACTTAATTTTTTTAAGAAGGGGGAGGCCCTCCACTACACTACTGCCTCCGGGCCCCAATTTTGAAGTTACGCCTCTGCTCTAGAGAGCTTTCCCTGTTTTTTTTATTATTTTTTTTATTTATTATGTATGTGCTTACTTCTCTGAAATATGTGGTACTGTTTTTACTCGTTTAATGCCTAGTGCTCTAGTGTACATATTTCAACCTTAAACGCATTTTCATACCAAAGAAACTGTAAACTCGGAATTAAACTGTACCCTCACCTCAATTAGTTCCAATTGTAATCTGTTGTTTTTGTTTATTTTATGTTTTAGAAAATTACCACTGAAGAACGACCACTCAAAGTAAGTTCATCTTATTTGCCACGTTAAAAGCCGTATTCCAGAAATCGACTCAAGTGAGAGTGTGAGAGGGCAAATGTGAGTGCAAACATCTAAGGTAAGGGTCAACAATTTTAGTACATCCACAAAAGCGAATGTGAGTGTCCTAACATCTTAAGGTATTTCTGTGGATGCATTTTGACCCTTGCACTGATAATTAGCCCAAACTCACTTGAGTGGATTTATGGAATACGCCTGTTAGAAGTAATTCTTTTTTTATTTTTATAAATAATGAACAAATTAATGTACCTCATTCATGAAAAAAGATTTAAACGTAAATTAAATTAAAAGGCTTTACGCAATGCATGTAGATTGTTTAAATTGAATAATTACGTAACTGCGGGTGTGTTTATAGACGTCTAAGGCTGTTCCATACACCTTGTTTACATTTTAGAATTTTTAGTTTAAAAACTATACCAGTTGCCGCCCTATAGCGCAGCACCATGTGACGTCATATTGGCTACAAGAGAGATAGCTGCAAGGGGCACTAGATTAAAATGGAGGGTTAAACAACGGCACTTCATAGTCAAGACAGTGCTTTGAGAGCGGATTCATAGGCTTAAAAAAAACGTTATTTTCTCCAATCCCTTATGCTGCTAGGTTGCAACTGGAAAATAAAGATTCCACTTGCTTAAAAATGTCAGCAATTGCCAACAAATCGACAAAAATCGCGCATTATAGGACTAAGAAATCCACTCTTAATAGCATTGTGTTCAGTAAGACGTCCTTCTTTTCCCCCTCCAGTGACCCTTGCAGCTATCCCAGTTACTGGCTCCATGCATAGAGTTATATACAATAATACAACGTTGTGTCACTGCCCTATAGGTAACCACGAGCGTAGAGATCTAACCAGGCTTCGAACTATTATTCTTTATTGACCAGGCCAAACTGGGTGTTTATATTTTAGGGAGTCAGGTCGGTCATGGCATTCGAGCCGGCGGTCAGTTCGTTTCGAATCAGGAACGCTGACCACTGGGCTGTAGTTGGTCACCTTGCTAGGGGTCCCTGGGACCCGTCACACAGCTCTCGTTGCGCGTTGCGGCATATTTTTTTTTTTGCCGTTGATCTGCCGACCAGTTGTATTGGACACTGGGGGAGATAGGGTTAACTTTTGATCTTGATTACACCCT
>JAHWFP010259872.1:0-11590 GCA_023313725.1 Lithobius niger
TTTTCCTTAATATTATTTCCAGCGATTTATGTCTATTTATTCATTCCCTTTGCGTGAATATTTATGCGAAACTTCCAACACTCCTTTACCCCTCCCCCGTCCTTCCAGCTTCTCTTAGGCCGCCCGCGCACTGTGCGGCCAGGTTCCGCAGCCTGCGGTCGTCGCGGCCAAAAAAACAGGGCGACGGGCCGCGCGGCTACGTCCGCTTTTCATTGATAATTCTCGATCACGTGGCGAAAAATGAACCTGGCGCAAGTATGGTCGCTCTATGGCCGCCTGCACGCCGGCCGAGATCCCAGTGGTCACGGCGACAGGCTGGCAGCTGCGGCCAATTGCGCGATGCTACATACACTGTAAACATTTTCATTGGCCGCAAGCGTTCTCGTTGGTGTGCGCGGTGGCCCTTACTGCAAAATTCAATTTTTCTGTTTAACCCAATTAGTTTATGATTTACGCTTGGAATTTACTGCGATTCATTAGACTCATTACAACTTTAATTTAGCTGCATTTTCTGAATTAAAACCAGGAACATGTTTAGTTCCGTCATTTCGAAAAGGTAACGCGGTACGACTTACTTTGTGCATAATGAATAAAATGTTATCATTAACTCTTACCACCCCCACCCCTTTTCCACTATTTATATTATTGTGATGTCATTTTTACCATGTCATAAACGCTTGTATTTATGCTTTTCTTGCAGCAGCAGCCAAATTTACAATTTTTTCTTAAGTGGGCGAACGACAAAACTCTTAAATCTACTACAATATTCATATTTTTGTAATGTCATTATGTTCATGGTAATAATGTTGTGTTTCCCTTAACATGTATAATGCACTTCATCACTGTTTCTTGAACTCTTACCAACACTATGTCAAACCTGCAAAGTTAGCTTCCATTACATCCCATGACATTTTCACCTTTCTCACATTAGCTGCTTATCGCAACTGCGTCTCCCTTCAGGGTATTTTAGCCGCTTGTGGTGTCGATCTGCAGTGCCCACATTTTCAAACTTACCCTTTCAACCATCTTGTCAAAGTTCTACTTTTCAAATGTACCTTTCCGTTTGTTTCAAACGAAACTAGAGCACAGGACATTACTCGGAATTCATAATTTAAACCAAAATTTAAATTTCATTTGCATAAAAGAAAAATTTCACCCTTGAATTTTACCTGCAACAATTTCTAACAACTAAATCATAATATTTGTTTATGCTAAGATATGACTGTAAAATTCTCACTGGATATTTTAGAAATTTAAGTCTATCGACTGATTTTCAAGCCTTCACACTTTATTTCTCCACACTACAACAAACAACATTACACACTTCCGCATGTTAATACACTTTGTTTTGAAGTTACATTTGCTTCAATTCTTCACACTCATTATTGCTGCACCTTCGTTGTTTTTAATACCTATGTTGATTTTCTTTTATGCCGACGAAGCAACGTAAGATTGCTACCGCTTGCTAGGAAAAACGTAGTGCTTATCAGCGCCTTTCACGGCAATTTCACGAAACTTGAAAATAGTTGACATTTTTCTTATCGATTAGCGCCACCTTATGGGGATCGACTATTCAACCCTAGCCCGTTACATTACAACAATGAAGTTTCTCTTACACAACATATTGTTACACGCATTCTAGGAATGTTGCTTTGTACGATTCCAAATGCAAGTTACGACCCGATGAACTGAATATTATTTCTTCCAACCCTTTTTTTTTTTTACAAGTCGTTTATTACATTGTGATTCGTCCATTATGCCATTTCGCTTATAATAACAGCGCTCGGGTTTATTAAAATGATTCGTTACAGCGAAAATATTAACTTGTAACTTGTGATGTTGGGAATTAAGTAAATCCATCGAATAGTTAGTGCTTTACACATAGTTTTTTCAGTGAGAACGGAAAATGGAATTGTTTTAAAATAACAACACGCTTGGTGTATTACCTCAGCCAGAAACTACGGATGTACCATGGAATTTAATAACCACCGTTAACGAATCGTATCCTTGATGATTACAGGATAGTAATAAAATCCTCTTTAAAAATTTTATAAAAAATCTCGGTTTACTGTAAAAATGAGATATTCTTCATCTCATAATAGCGCAGTAGAAGTTTAACCAGCCTAGGAATAGAGTGAATTTAATGTTTAGTTATTGCTAAGTATATTTTTTTGGCGAAGGATCTGGTGCACCTAGGTTTTTAATGAAATAGGTTATACAACTTATCATTAACTTTTACTAGTGCCATCTGTTGTCTCAATATTCCAGTGACAGCATTGTTATTGTTTATCATAGCACTTTTGACTAATACCATTAAAATACGTATTCTACTATGGACCAGTTTTCCTTCGATCCCTTCTGTTACCTCAAACAATTTTAACGCCTGTCATTCAATTTTCTTAATTTTCGTGACACCACTTACCCGATTTATGGCGACGTAGAAATTATTTTTTGCCCCGCAGCCTCTGTGGTGACGTCAGTTTCGACTTGCTCATTTTGGACTTATTTTATGCATCAAGGCCGTAACAATCACTGTGACGCCTCAGCATCTGTAACGCCGAGGTTAAATATTACAATTTATTCATTCTATACATACGATTACTGAAATAATGTATCACAGCCATATGACACATCTCAACTTTATGATGTAAACGAATCGTAACCCTCACATGGCTTCTTGATTTCCGCCTTGTTCTACGAGACGCAATATTCATCCCCATTCTCCCTCCCACCAAACAAGATGTCTACCCCAATAGGACAATTTCGGCCACTCTTAGCTAGAACTTTGCAACCATAACCCCAATTCCCAGATGTAACTTAAAAGCAATAACCTCTTAATGCTTGGGATATATGCACATGCAGTATACAGAATCCAAACGTCAGATAACTTATAAACATTATTTCAACCTTAGAAAACTATATCTTTCTCTCTTAAACTTGTGTCAACCACAACGTTCTAGTTCTCTTTCAAGCAAAATAGTCATTCAACCCCGCATTCAGGCGAGCCTAAGGAATAAATCCATCATTCCTTAAAATCTGAACCACTTCTGTTTATGGCTAATTTTCCAATCAAGGCATTATAGAAATTAGCAACTTTATTACTGTTCCCCAACTTAATTCATAGTTCACCACCCACTCCCTGGAATTCAGTAATGTCCGACATTTATACAGGGTGGACAAAAAGTCTGGTCACAGCAAACACCTTAGGAAGTATTGGTCGCAGAAAGGCAAGGTTGATATGCTGAAATATGTCACATGTGGCGAGTCTCATAGCAGCAACCGGAATCACCTTGAATCAATTTTTATTTTTTGAACCCTAAGAGATACGACATAAACGTCAATTGCAAAGTTGTTTGGGCTGAAAAATAAACCTAATTCAGAAAGCAGAACTGAAATAGCGTCATAATTCCAGGAGACACGAACAAAACAAGAACGGCATTGCAGTGAAGCAAACTTTGCTTGCTGTATTAATTCTGCGGGCGTGATCCACCTTTAATCACGTAGTAGACTTGGTATGCTTTCACCACGATTCCATCATGATGAAATGACTTTCAGCAGTACTCCGTTTATGCCAATAGTACATGTTGCAATAAATACTGAATGAGTGTATTGGGAGAAAAGGAGTACGCATTGGCGGCTTACCCGTTATTAGCTTCACTGCAATGTCTTTCTTGTTTTGTTCACAGCGCTTGTAATTTTGAAGCTACTTTAGTTCTGTTTTGTATATTGTGTTTATTTTGCCAGCCCGCACAACTTTGCAATTGACTTTCATGTTATATCCTTTAGGGTTTCAAAAATAAAAATTGAATGACCTTGATAGGGTGATGCCATGGGACTCGCCACATGTGATGTATTATTTTATCATATCAACCTTACCTTTCTACGACCAATACTTCCTGAGGTGTTTGCTGGGACCAGCCTTTATAAAGATTGTTAGTAGTCCTGCTGCATTGATGAGGGTAGAGAAACCCAACCACAACAACAAAAACATCAACAGCAGCAACCATAAGAAATAGCAATGCCAAATGGTTCGATTGTTGTCGTTAAAATTTTTGAGGCAGTGAAAAATAGTTTTGCGCCCCCCCCCCCCCCCCCCGACCCCAAATACCGAATTTCGTTGATGTATGTCAATTCTGAAGGAAACTTTGGGTTTCAAAGTTTGACGTTTATGGTGGAAATTCATGGTGAGGCTTACATTAGTGTTCTCTGATGTCTTGAATTGCCAACCAACCTAGAATGCCTTTGACCCGTATAATATATATTATACTTTCTGCTTGTAGTGATGTCATATCGATCCCTCTGTTAACTCCAACGCCTGATGACTTATAGAAAATACGTTACATGCCTGCCAACCAATCGAAGAACTTGGTACAAGTTCGTAGGCTACTTAAGATAGTTCAACGAAAACTTTGTCCATTAGTCTGGACGAGCCTCTCATCTTCAATGGTCTCCCAGGAGCAGCATAATCTAGATTTTCACCTTGCGGATTTTCATCCGCCGTGACAGAGGTTGCCGTGCAGGGGGTATTCTTATTCTGTATAGATTGGGTCTTAATGTGGTTTGCAACCGAACCTCTACCACTGTTGAAGCCATTTCAATCCTTCTTCCACATCTCAAACTACAGTTTTTACTGTGTTATTTACCTGACAGCTACACCTGACCTGCAGTTACAAATATGGCGATTTTTTTAAATGACTCAGTACACGCTACTTTCTGAGTTATCATACTAGGAGATTTTAACTTGTCATCGGTAAATTGGGTAAATGGTTCCTCCAGTAATGTAATTCACTGCTCCTTTTTAGAACTTGTTGCCCCTCTTGGCCTGTCCCAACTTGTTACGAAGCCTACCTGTGGCAACAATATTCTCGACGTGATCTTTTCATAGGATGATCGCCTGATTTGTGACATAACCGTCTTGGACCATTTCGGTACCAGTGACCACTGTATGATTTCCTTTCTGGTCCATGGCGCAATTTCTTTTTCTACCCAACCAGGTAAACCAGCCAGTCGGATAAAATACGATATTTTACGTTATATCTTGACGTCCACTAACTGGAGCAAATTAAACTTGCCCACCAAAACTTCCATTGAGTTGGCATGGGACTTGTTTATTACTGAATTAAAACGAGCAACTGAGTTGGCGACATCCCACCGACGGGGGAGGCTATAACTCGGCGCCAGATTGCCATCTCACCTCGTTAAATTGGGACGTAAAGAGCTTAAACTGTGGAGGCTTTACAAACAGTCCCCTAACGTTGATCTGCTGTATCGTTATAATGAGTGCCGTGCCCAGTACGTTGCTCTTGCATCTGGCTGGCGAAGTGAGCGGGAAGCGACCATCTTGGCTGAGGGAAGCTTAGCCTCTCTATTTCTTCATTCCCGCCAGCAAACTGGTATATCTCGGACGCTCCCCCCATTTAAACTGGGTGACTATTTCGTCACCAAGAAGGGCGAAAAAGCAAATATACTAAACGAGATAGTTGTTTCAAATGGTATCGTCGATGACGGCTTCTTCTTACCCACTTCGCAGATTGTTGCACCAGCTGTAACTTGTGAGTCTGTTAATTTCCAACCATGGCAAATTCGTAGGACTCTGCTCGGTATGAAACCTAGTCGTGCTCCAGGCCCGGACGGTTTCTCAGCTTTCTTTTACAGAAATATTGCCGACTACATTTGCCACCCACTTTCCCAAATTTTTAACTTATCCTTCGCTTGAGGCATCCTACCCTCAATTTGGCGTACTGCAAATGTTCTTCCGGTTTTTGAAAAGGGCAACGCTTGACCCAACAAACTATCGCCCGATCTCGTTAACCGTCGTTCCATGTAAGGTGATGGACTCTGTTATTCGCAGTGAAATGTTGGCCTTTTTACATCTTTCGGGGACTACATTTGCTGACCAACTTGGCTTCATGCCTGGTCGTTCTTCAACCCACCAATTAGTGGTTGCTTTAGATAGATGAACAAGTGCGCTTGACTCTGGCATTCCTTCGGATGTCATCTACTTTGACTTTCAGAAAGCTTTTGAATCTGTGGGCTATAGGCGATCACTCTGTAAACTGGAACTCACAGGTTTTACTGGTGGGTTACTAAACTGGATTGCTGCCTTTATTGGCCATTGGTCGCAGTGGGTCCAGATTGAGGATTCGCTATCTACCTCAGCTGAAATTATTAGTGGGGTCCCACAGGGCTCTGTATTAGGTCCGCTGCTCTTTGTAATCTACGTAAGTGACCTTACCTGCATCAATCCTTCGATTGATAATTTTAAATTTGCTGACGATCTAAAACTTGGAAATACCATTATTACAGCTCAAGACAGTCTGGACCTTTCCTCCCAGATAAATCATGTATTGAAATGGGCAGCTACCTAGCAACTTCCGATTTCTGGTTCGAAATGCTCCTCTTTTCATATTGGGCGTCAAAATCCTAATTTGCCTTACTTTCTTGAATATCAACACTTGCCCGATGTGACTGAGGCTCATGACCTTGGTGTTTGGTTCACCACAGATCTAAAGTCGACTGTCCACTGCCAGAAAACGTCTGCCCTTGCTTTGAGACGCCTTGAAATTGTAAATCGTTGCTTTATTTCTGGAAATATTCGCACAAAGGTGTGGGCTATGTAAGGCCCCTGCTCGAGTATGCCAGTCTAGTTTGGTCTCCTTACCTGTTGTCTGACATCGATCAGCTTGAAGCTGTTCAACGTTGATTTACCAGGAATATTCCTTCTCTGAATGGTTTGTCAGCTGGAGACCGGCTGCGTAGGCTCGCTTTGGCGCCTTTGGAATTACGCCGACTTTGGGTAGATTTAATATTAACCTTTAAAATTCTAAAGGGTCTTCTCGCGATCGATCTACCCTTTTTCGAGCTCAGCCTTTCCTCTTCCACCAGGGGACACTCACTCAAGTTACGCCAATTGGTTTCCAGACTTGATTGTAGGCGACATTTTTTCGTTGTGCCTGCATGGAATTCTTGACTGAGGTGGCTGTATCCACGTCTACTGTTGCGGGTTTTAAACGTTGCTTGAAAACTTTGCCTCTCTCTCTCGGTTTCTCTTGCTTGAGTATTGAACTTGGTCACGGACAGGTTCTTTGCACGTTGGGTCTAGTCCATTCTACATACCTTTTTTTCTGTTTACTTCTTTTTACACAATATCTTATTTTTTTTTCTGGGCTTGGTGTTAGTGGTTCCCCTAATCTTCCATTTGCCTTACTACCTTAAGTGGTTAAACATTTATTTATTTATTTATTTATTTATTTATTTATTTATTTATTTTGTCACAGCTCGTTCCTAAGCTTACTAAATTGAGAATAAGAAATTGCCCGAAAATGCATTCTAAGCACGAAAGAAAGATCCACCCAAAACCAAAACTGGTATAAAAATCCGCCAAGTTTCCAAAAACGATCGGCCTTTGAAGGTAGTGATATCATTCAACCAGGGAAATGCTGCCAAGGTCAATCTTATTAGCCAAGTTAATCGCACAGACTAATAGTTCGAAAATTAAATGAAAACTTGAAGATTGATATCACTACCTTCAACGTTTTTTTGGAAACTTGGCAGGTTTTTATACCAGTTTTGGTTTTGGGTGGCTATCACAACTTTCATATGACTGTGAACATACATAAGGTTACACCGTCTTATTGTCATCTGTACCTTTTTTCTAGAGGAATTTTATTTCTATAAGCTGTGGCTCAACAAAATTAGTTTGTGTAGCATTGTATAGAGATCCCACAAAAAAGGATTTCATTGTGTGGCTTATACTTATCGTCCTTTTTGAACTAATACCAGCAACAATATCCCATCTCTACCTGCAGCATTGGTTGTTCGTATTGTTAGCTTTGGTACTGGCACTATTTGTATTAGCTCGAAAATACAAAAAAAAATAATAGTACAGAGGTTGTTCAAAATATGAATGGATCTATAGGCCATGCTTTCTCTCAGCCACGTAGGTCTTACAAAGATTTTCCGTTATCCTTATCTACTTAACTCACCCATCGGTCTCCCCTTAACCCATTGCTACCATGTTTACACTTTATCATTCAATAGTTACTCCGAAAAGAGATGGCTGAAAAAAAAAGATGTCGGAGTTTGGATTTTCCGGTATGGGGCAGTTCCAAGCGTATGAAATCCAAAAGCTGCCACAAGGCATGATTTTACATGCCTTTCATTTCAGGATTCCGATCAAGTAGCAGCCCATTCGGAATTGATTGTAACATAACGACACTTGAAACAGAAACATTCCCATGCTTGACACGTCATTTCGCAAAGCCTCAAGAGCGTGTATCTGCGACTTGGATTCTTCTAGCATGTTGTGAATGTACTGTATCCGACTTGTGCTAAATAGCCACACGTAGTTACTTCTATTAACCACTATACATGTGGTCAGCACCATCTCTTGCTTTGTATAATACCATGTTTGTGTAACGGCCCATGACGTCATACCATTTGTTAATTTGTTAATGAAAGGGGGCTGCACAAGTGACCTTCTACTGCACTTTAAGCAACCACCCAACTTACCAGTTGTAGGAATCTTTCCTTTATATACTTTATGACATGGCGACCACATTTATCACAAAATATCGATGAGGTAAACATAAATTAAAAAACTTAAGTAGTGGTAGACTTGAAATGCTAACGTTTTTTGGCACCACAATAGTCTCAAAGGTTTTCAAATGACCTGCAAGCTATTGTGTCAAGGTGGCAGTCCCCTAGTGTAAAAACACTGGTGATTCTCCCCGCGTGCACAGTGTCCCTGTTCATCTTTCGTTGTACCACAACTTTTTTTGCACAAATGTTGGCATGTACCTTAGCACCATAGCGTATCGTAAAACACTTGTAGTGAAGATTCTTCATTCTTGTTTGCTAAGAAGCACGTCTTTGAAGTTCTCGTCGGTTCACTACCAGGCAGCAGATGTGGTGTGGTACGGGCTTACACAAGTTTAGTGTGGTGAATTTTGCGTTTGAAGTCATTGTGCACGCCAGTGTAATTCTGTACTTTGCCCAGAGCAAGAGATATAGTTTGATTGTCCTTTCAGAGTGAATGTTTTTTCCGAGGGAAAGAATTGCTATATTTGTTAATTATTGCTATATCTTTCATGGTAGAGAAATTTGTTGTAAGCATTTCCTGATAAAAAGCTTAGTCGATGTTTATCCTAAGTAATAGCTTGTATTAAAAACTGCGAGTGAATTGTTTAAATTCTACATGTTATGAAAGTGACCAATGGTAGAAATTTTATACATTTAGTAAGGATTTGTTATCGGCCAGATTTAGCTTTGTGTGATACTTCCAAGTGCAGTTTAACGGTGCAGATTTTGAATGTTAACTTTAAAATTAAATTTAAAGGGGTTTAGCAGTTTATCATGCTTCATTTGCATCTTTCTGTCAGGTACGAGTGATGACGAAGGGAAATAACTTTCAAAAGTTAAATTGGGAAATGGGATGATGGTGTAGATAACTATAATACTTTGAATAAGTAATATTTCAGCTATTGAGATTTAGTAGTTGAAATGGCTGTGTCTCACATGCACAAGGAGTTTGATCCGGGTTCTGAATCATGGGGCCTCTACTTCGAATGTGCTACAATTCACTTTAGTGTATTTGACGTTCCTGATGATAAACGAGTTCAAATTCCTTTAGATAGTATTGGTAAAAGACTTATGCTTTGTTGAGGAATATATGTTCTCTAGATTTACACTTGCTGAATTTGATTTATTGTTGAAACAAAATCTCGATCAGGTTCCTAGCTTTAAAGATGAGAGGGTCGCTTTGCAAAGGATCCTGGAGAGAGCATTGCTTGTTACATTGCAGTGCTCAAGCAGTTAACCATGCATTGCAAATTCTGTTCTTTTTTGAAGGACGCATTGCATAACCCTTTTGTAGCTGGGTTAAGAAATGCTTAAACTCAAAAGGAGTTGGGGGTCTGTTGTTCCTGACAAGATGCATTTGACAAAGCCTGCAAGACTGCTCTCACTTTTGAGCATGCAGAGATTAACGTGGCTGGTCTTAAAGTGGTTCTTCTATTTTTCAAGTACGAATAAGCCACAATTCTAAGAGTGACTTGAAGTGTTTCTGCACAGTTTTAAAGGACAAGTGATCTCCGAGTGAAAGTGTATGACACATAAGTGGTATCTGTGGAATTTTGGAATAACTAAAATTCACCTCCAAGTCAGGAAAGCATAGCGTAAGTAGCAAATTGCCCACAACTCCTAAACCAAAAACGGTAATTTCAGATACACGTAAAAAAAACCCATAAATACGGTAGGAAAACACATGTTGTGGAAGAATCAGCAAATTCAGATCCATACGCAAAAGTAACGAGTCAGAAAGCAGCTGGATTTCTGCGTTAAATACGATGACTTATTCAGATGTCCACAGTAACAAATTCATTGTTCACTGTGTTATGAACAGTCATGAATCACCACTTGAAGTTGAATCAGGCTATGATTCAACCATAGTACAGTTCAGGTAAAAAAAAACGCCTTCGTTATACGGAAAAAGTATGTGACTGAACGAAATTGTTGATATCTCAAAAACTACTGGACAGAATTGAATGAAACAAAAACTGGGTTGCTTATTATGATATCAGCTATATTCCTATACGTGTTACATGTAATGGTAAGTAGCCAAATATAATTGGCCGAGCGAGCAACACGAGTTGATAACTAACAATATATCTCATTAGTATTAAAAAACGCTTAAGCGTATAAAATACGGATGTAAGCCTTAAAAAACTTAAAGCCCTAAAGGAACAGATATTAGAAAAAGACATGTAAGCCATCAGCATCGCACTAATACGTGTAAAAGAATCTCCAGCATCTCAAAAAACAAGCTGGAGCTTCTTTTACATGTATTAGTGCGACGCTGATGGCTTACATGTCTTTTTCTAATATCTGTTCCTTTAAAGCTTTAAGTTTTTTAAGGCTTACATCCGTATTTTATACGCTTAAGCGTTTTTTAATAATAATATCCCTTTTTTTTTTCTTGTTTTAGCAAGAATAACACAGAAAAGAACACTGTAATCACCTTAAAATAACTGTTATAAGAGAGTCTTTTCCATGGCTGATTTGTTTTATACTGCTAAGAGTGACTTTTGCTCCCAATTTCATGTTTTTAGCTTGATCTATAAGAATTTGTTGCCCAAACCCCTGGGAGGCATCACGAGGAGGTTCTGAGGCGGGAAAGGGGGGGGGGGGCACTGATGGCACTTTGGGTATTTCATTGGGGTCCATGGCTGGTTCGATTTTTACTGTTAAGAAAGACTTGTGTACAAAATTTATGTTTTGTGCAAAATTTCTGCAAAAATTTGTTACTCCACTTAATGATTTCTGCCCAGTGCTCTGCAATAATAATTGCTCTGCCGATGCGAATACTGCAGTAACATCAAAATCGTGTTCAAAAGGCCCTGATCGGTGTTAATACCTACATTTTGAGCTGTACAAATTGAAAATTGGTTCATTGGTTCGATCTCTAAGTGAGAGCAAAAGTTCTAACCCATTTGGCTTTCCGTGTCAAGAATAATGTAGTTACATTAAAATAGCATGCGAAAGGCCCTAGGCCTTGTCCATACCTACGTTTTAAGCTATAGAACTTGAAAAT
>JAHWFP010259872.1:11600-32849 GCA_023313725.1 Lithobius niger
TTTTAAGCTATAGAACTTGAAAATCGGTTCTGTGGTTCGATCTCCAGGTGAGGACAAAGAGTCCCAACAGCAACATTAATGATTTCTGTCCAGTGCTCTGCAATAATAATTGCTCTGCCGACGAGTATATTGCAGTCACATCAAAATCGGGTTCAAAAGGCCCTGGTCCGTGTTAATACCTACTTTTTAAGCTATACAAATTGAAAATCGGTTCATTGGTTTGATCTCTAGGTGAGAGCAAAAGTTTTAGCCCATTTGGCTTTCCGTGTAAAGAATATTGTAGTTACGTTAAAATGGCCTGCGAAAGGCCCTAGGCCTTGTCCAGACCTACGTTTTAAGCTATAGAACTTGAAAATCGGTTCTGTGGTTCGGTCTCCAGGTGAGGGGGGGGGGATGAGGCTTAATGGCGCGTCGTCCGGGTTGCCACTGCACCACACATTACAGAGATATTATTCAGAGATATTCAGAGATATTCAGAGATATTAGTTAGTGAGGGCAAAGAGTCCCAACAACAACAACAACAAGAAATGGCCATGCTGTGGATGCCGAACGGTTTGATTGTTGTCATTAAAATATGTGATGTGGTGAAATAGTTACGACACGACCCAAAATACCGAATTTCGTTGGTCTATGTCAATTCTGGGCGAGACTATAGGAGTTCAAAGTTTGACGTTTAACATGGAAGTTCATGCTGAGGCTTACATAAGGACCGTCCTTGATAAACTACTGGATAGAATTGAATAAAACAAAAAATGGATTAATTGTTACGATATATGCTATATTTCTATACGTACGACATGCAATATTAAGCAGCAAAATAGAAAATGTAATTCAGTCTTTGTTTCATGAAAATCCTTCCACTATTTTTCGAGATATCATCAGAAATCAAGTTTTTCTCGCTCGGCCAATTATTTCAGCCAGTTAACGTAGTATTTAATAAGGGTAGAAATACAGTAGACAATCTACTAAGCATTTCAGTCTTTGTTTCATGGAAATCCGTCCAGTAGTTTTCAAGATAACTGTATTTCTCCATGGTTGTCATTATGACCCTCGATATAACGAAAAAGGGCGGTTTTTTTTTACCGGAACTATACCTGTTAACTGGTATAGAAATTGTTTCAGTAATATCGAGTTAAACCCACTTTCCATCAGATTAAAGTCATGGGTGGGTGAGGCAGTTAAGTCTCTAGGAATTATTTGGTAACTGTAACTTTGAATGATCAACTGAGTCCCTAAACAACATTATTGCACCAAAAATCAGCCAGCTTTATTCGGAAAATGTTGGATGCAAAATTGAATTTCAGCCTGAGCCAATTCTTCCGAATCGAAATCTCAGAGTGAGACCTTGTGACTGAAACTCACTTTGTCAGTGATGAGGATGTCTTTGAACGGTTTCCTGACTTATTCAAGCCCAACACTAAACCGATATTTTGTAAGACTCACCCTGCACTCCTCGCTATGATGAGCAAGGTCGAGTCTGACATAGGCCGCTTGGCAAGAGGAAATTTTAACTTGTTGATTGGGTAACTCTTGTTGTTCTTGTTTTAAAGCCAAGTGGTAAGGTATGCATAGTCGGTGGCTATAGTTGTGTCGACGGATGTTAAGTGGTGAAACTGGCAGACACATTGGGAGATGGAAAGGATGGTGCTTAGGCCTAAGGAAGAAATGGGCTGACTCCATCTTTAGCGGTTCAGGTTTTAATGGTCATGTAGATGTTCAGAGCTCGCCCACCATATAGCCAGGGACGGCAGCCAGCAAAGGCCAAAACAAGAAGAATGCTTGGGGTACAATTAGTCCGGGAAAAATGGTAAGAATTCTAATGGACTAGCCGAAAGACTCGCCGAGGAAGACATCTTAGTTCGGCAAGTATCAAGTTGGTAACCAGGAGACTCATCATGCCGCACGTCCTAGGCAACGACAACAATGGCGGTAGAAAAGCATACAGTATAAGTTACAATTGTTACAAGGTGGTAATTAGCAATCATTGTAATACAGGCTTGATATTGAAGTCCACAGCCAAAGTCATCAGACCCAGGACCACAGGATATGAAAGGTCGACGGGGACCAAGCGCAACTGGTGATTGGTTGCGTCAACCCTCGTTGATACATAGTATCACTGTCAGGCCACAGTTGGTGATACAGTACTTTTTCATACCTCGATCGGAAGACTTATTTGCTGAAATAGCGGGTTGTGACAAGTTTTACGTCATTGATTAAAAATAATATACATATTTACCGCCTACAACCAGCGAAAGGAAATCGGAAGGGCTGGGGAGCCGCTTACACCGATCCACAATTAAAAGAAGAAGCCCCCAAAAAACTTAAATTTAGTTGGAAACAGAGAGAGGCCGTTTAAGAAATTTTTCCAAGGGTTTGGAGTTAAGCATTCTACGGAACAAAGCCACAGAAGCTGCATTTACTGTTTCAACCCCAAGGGCATTCCAAATAGGCACTAACCCAAAAGAAGTTTGTAGACAGTCAAGACAAGCCGATTGAACAGACAGTTTCCAATTGTGACCCCGCGTGTTGATCAGACCTGGAGCCCGATCAAAAAAAGGAAGATCCACCTCAATTAAGTGGTGTAAAATCTTGTATGTAAGAATCAGATCAAACTTAATTCGACGCAATTCCAAAAGCTCAAGTCCCAAACTCTCCAGGCGAACCCCATATGCAACATTTCTAAGTCCAGGAAGGCCTTTCGTAAAGCGACGCTGGACAGACCCAATCAAATTGATGTCGCGTGCCAAATAAGGCGACCAGACAGGAGTTGCATATTCAAGTAACGGGCGCACAAAGACTCAGACCAGACCTTCGTAGCAGTGTTACCAGAAGTAAAGCACCGATTTACTATGGCGGACCTACGGTAAGCAGAGGCGCAAACTTTCCGACAATGTAGAGAAGATTTAAGATTTTGGCTGAACCAAATCCCGAGGTCACACACTTCTTCAGAGGCGGGCAGGAAACAATGGTCCAGTGTATACCTTGAAGAATAATCCCGTTTGCCTATATAAAAAGTGTGGCATTTCTGGATGGAAAGGGGGGGCTGCCATTGTTTCGACCAATGAACCACATTTTGGATTTGAGCCTCCAGATCCGAGGAAAGTGACGAGTCGACAGTCGCGGTACCAACCTTCAGGCCGTCCGCAAACTTGAACCCAAATAAGTTACAGTTTTCGAATTTCAAGTCATTTAAATAAATTACAATGAGAAGGGGACCAAGAACAGATCCCTGGGGAACACCACATGGCACTTTTGACCAGGAAGAAAAAGAGTTTTCAATTTTTACCCTCTGGAGGCGTTCATGGAGGAAGGACTCTAGCCAACTTTTAAAGAGACCCCCAATACCGCAACAATTTATTTTAAGGAGGAGTTTGCGATGAATGACGGACTCAAAGGCTTTTTTAAAGTCGAAATACACAGTGTCCGAAAAACCACCTACATCCAATACGCTAGTCCAGTGGTCTAGGACCAGCAGTAATAGGTGTGTAGCAGACCTGTGCGGAACGAATCCGAATTGGTCCATACGAATAATGATGGCTGCATTCTTGCAATTAGAATAATACGTTATAATTGGTCCTCTTGATACTCTTGGTGTAGCTCTTGGTCTTCTTGGTACCTGTTGGTCTAGCTAATGCTTCGGGAATGTTCCAAAAGCATGTGGAACAATCAGTTCCTTCGTGTTTTTTAGTGTTTTATTGTGACTTAAAACTCTATATTTGCTTGATAATGGAGAAAACTTTACTCCTTTTGTATTTAGGTGTGCCCTTTGAGTTTCTTTTTAACATCTCTGATGAACAAACACAGCACATCAAAATCCAACTTTCAAGTTGAACATGTTTTTTTTCCGAAATTTTCTACAACCAAAGCTTCTCGGAGTCAGCCTTTCTTGATGTTTATAAACAGGATGAAAAGTCAAATGACCTCGAAAAGTGCAGATAAATAAATCCAGATGCAAACCTATTTACGTTGCCTTTTTGGACTTAAATGTCTGATCTGTCAAGAGAGAGAATTGAACCCACGACCTTTGGAGATCAAAGGCCGAAGTCCTATCACTCAGTAAGACATTTAAGTCCAACAGGCAACATAAATATGCTGGCCGTGTCAGTATGGCGAAGTGGTAGGGCTGCGGTCTTTCATCTCAAAGGTCGTGGGTTCAATTCCCGCTCAGGCAGTCTGACATTTAAGTCCAAAATTCAACGTAAATAGGGTTGGTTGCATTTGTATTTATTTATTTCTTAGTATTTAGTAGTTACTCATTGCTGGCTAGCCTTTATTCTTTCCTAGTAGATTTCTCATTTCGTGCAGTGCTAGATGAATTCATAACAAAAGAGGTGCTGGCCAAGTTGCAGAAACAATACTGCTGCTTTCCTCCGCTAAAAAACTTGATTATCTAATGCGAAAACGGCCGTGTTATTATAGTGAATTAGCATGGCGGTGTATTACGAATACCATGTTCCCTTATTCATAAAAGGATGAAATTAGAGCAGCACCTCAACCCATGTAGCAGTAAGTACATAGTAATTAAGTTTGCTCCTGATAGGACTAATGGCTTGAAAGAAATCAGAAGGACAGACATACAGCACTTTCAAAGTCAAGTAGTAATAAACTTCAGGAAAGCAGAAAAGTTCTGAGGTTATTACTCAAGTAGTTTATTATTGCTAAACATTCTTTTCAATAACCTGCACAAATGAAGATTAACTCACAAGCTAAAGTGTTACCGAAGCAAACAGTTTTCCTTTAAGACTGGCCTTGTGAGAAAACAAGATACATACTCTAGTTTTTTTTAATCCATAAGTTCGTCGGTTTTCTGTGTTTGTAAATTTGGTAAACAGGAGTACAGGTACATGCACGCACACACCTTGTAAATAGGTGTACATCTGTATTTATTTAACTCTTGTTGAGCCGTCGGCTTTCCGTCCTGTTTGGTAAACATGTTGGCTCTTAAACTGTAAGAAAACAAGGCTATGCAGAAAAGCTACCGATATTATCGAAATTCAACACAACATTGCCATATAAAAGGAAACCATCCGAATTCCCTTTGCTCCAACAGTTTACACAAGGAATATAAACAAGTAATTTAGTTGGAACGTTGGCTGTTACAGTGATTAGCTAGCAATCCCATTCACTGTAAAGTAGAAAAGCGATATATACCAGCTATAATGCTCATGATTACACGTTTTGTGAACATTGTTAAGTGTTGTTCTAATTACCCATACGATCATCATAGATGAAACTTGGGAGATTTATCGAAAAAATTCAACGATTGTTGCAACAAGAAAATTATCAGGTAACAAGCCAGGAAACGACAAAATAGGCCTGCAATGTTTATACAGAAATAGAGAACAACAGTAGAAGTTTTCACTTTAACGTATCAAATCTTAACACATAATTTATAAACAAATGTTTACAAACTAACTAGCCATACCGTTTGCTTTAATCATTCTACTGGCGTCGATCCACGCTTCGTATGGTTTAGTTGACTCCTTTCTGATTATTTTGCCTGAATAAACTTGACGTCATGAGCAGTTTGCAAAGCAGTATTTTTTGCGTATTTGATGATCACAGCTATAAAATAGGTCTATCCGAAGTGTAATTTAATTATCTTTCATTAGGCACTTCTCTTATCTTTGTAGAAACCTTAGTTCAAGAGGAGTACAGGTACACGCACGCACGCACATCATACATTATTAATGGCGTGGATTCATTGCTATAAGTAAACGTTTCCATCATTTGTTTTTATTTAGCTTTCGTTTTCATAATATACTGGAATAGTTGACTACAAATGCTACGGCCGAAAATATTTGAATATGGAATCTGAAACTTTTGGTGTCTAAGTGGGAGGAGCTAACTGAAATAAAAATAAATTCTAAATTTCGTTTTAATAAGTTACCGGTTTCCACTGATAGGATTGTCAAGATCACATTTTTTGTTATCTAAGTTTCGGCTCTTGCCGTATCACGTATCTTCCTCTTTCTTATACCACGGTTTCCGAACGGAACTGCATGCTCACTTTCTACTCCACTAGAAGCTCTCCATTTCTTTTTTTCTGTCTTAATAGTCACTTTCAATACATCTTTCTGCACTGCCACTTTTTCTCACACCAATGCCGAACTGGCCTGCTCACGCTCACCTTGATCCCCACATGAGTCTTTATGCGACAGCCATTTGGCATTTTAGGGAAATCTACATTATAATCATGGATGCAGGGTAAAAGGAAGGCTAAAGCAAAAGGGATGGCTAAAAGGAAAACCACTTCTCCCCTCCTCATTCTCGCATTGAAAATGCACTCTCCCACTCTAGACAGTGCATGGAAACAGGAAGTAGGCATGAGTGGTCGATCAACTCAATAAAGGTTCAATCTGACAAGTCGTCGGGCCGAACAATCACTTCTACCCTCCTCGCGCCCGCATTGCAAATGCGCTCTCCCATCTACCTGCATTGAAAGAGGAAGCAGGCATGAGTGAGCGATCAATCCTACAAGTCGTCGGGAACAGTGCCGGGAAAGTGTCCCGGGAAATGTGTCCGTAAACTTAATTCATGACCAGCCCCTCCTCTAGTATTTACATAAATCCACACTATTTATATTCGAGGTAAATATTCATTTATATTTTAGATGGGTTTATTCTAGAGTGAGCTATCAATTCGACAATCACGGAATAGAAGTTTGGTTGGATACTCTGTCAGGGGTAGGCCCTATTGCTATTATCAAAACGTTTGTTTGTTTATTTTTTTGTTTGTACATTTGTATGTCTTTTCCTCCAGAAGTAATCCCCTAGAGATGAAAGATTGAGAGAGCAAAGCGAAACACACATTAAAAAGTTTTAGTTTACGTGGAAATCGCTCGCTTTGCTTGCTCAATCCACGCACCTCCGTGCTTCAGAATCACGAATGTTTGACACCCTTTTTAAACCCTGTCTACGGGTCTGAATTTTCCTGGCGTCAAGTCAGTTGATACAAAACCAATTTTAGTATCTATATGTGGTATGTTGCAAAATACGTCGTCCTTTTTGGTTATTGTTTGCGTGCTTCCTTTTCCAGATCATCTCAGTACGTAAGTAATAGCTTCAAGACGGTTTGTTTGCCACGAATTTTGGACCCGTGCATGAACAAACTATGACGTCGTGAACAAACATCAAGAGGGTAAAAAAAAAAACAATATTGACGTTACTTTTTCAGGTTCTTTCGCGTATTTCAGGGTGATAAAATCAAGTTAAAGCTACGAAAATACATCTAACAATAGCGCAATTTAATTATCTTTCATTTAGTGCTATTCCCATTTATGTAGGTGCACACACACATGCACGCACGCACCTCGTACGTTTTTTAATGATGTAGATACCAGGAGCGGTTCCCAATTCATGTTTTGACGATCTTATGCATTCGGTGATAGGATAGAACTTGACTTGGTTTTCAGATGCACAATGTTTTAACGTAAGTTCTATTTACTTTATTGTTAAAATCCTCGTTGGTATTATGAAAGTAATTAAAAGCCGAAGTATTTAAGAGTTATTTTTTAACACCCTAGTGGAAGAGTGGGCTAGGTTGGCCCGTACCTTCTCCTAATAACTAAATATGCACAGATCAATGCCAATAATACAAGGTAACTTGTACATACACTTCTGGATGAGTGCACTTCTGGACGGTAATAAGTTACGGACCATTAAAGGCACTGTTGAGGAGTGGCACTCGGCGTGTCGCCGCAGTCGCCGTGAGGAGGTTGTGTTGGCCCGTTTGCGGATTGGTCACACCCGGCTTACTCACTGTTTCCTTTTGCGGGGGGTTGACCCTCCTGAATGTTCTTGGTGTCGACGGCCACTTACGGTCCGGCACTTACTTGTGGATTGTCGCCATCTTGATGGTGTTCGTCGTCGGTTCCATCTTCCGCATGACATTGCGCGTCAATTGGGCGATAAGTCTGTCCTCCTGTCCGGTGTTTTTCAATTTTTGCAGGAGGTACAGATGTATGACAAGATTTAGATTAGGGGTTTGAATAACATCTCTGTAATGTGTGGTGCAGTGGCAACCCGGACCACTGCACTGTGACTGAGGTTGGCGCTAATGACCAAGTTGTCGACGCGCCATTAAGCCTCAATCCCCCCCCCCCCCATCCACCACTGTTCTGTGGTCCTTCTTTATCCACGCGGTGTATCCCGAGTACCAAATTGATTAAAAAAAAACTTGCTGCAGGAGTGAGCAGTCATCAAGTATATGAAGGTACATCGAAAATAAACCCTTAGCCAAAAATTTACGCTAGAACTAGCGCAGTACAGTAAGCCACGTCTATGCATTTATGTGTCATTCAAGTGACTCAGTATGAATGAGGGGGGGGGGGGGAGATGAGGCTTAATGGCGCGTCGACAGCTTGGTCATTAGCGCCAACCTCAGTCACAGTGCAGTGGTCCGGGTTGCCACTGCACCACACATTACAGAGATATTATTCAAACCCCTAATCTAAATCTTGTCACTGTAATGAAACAAGAATGAATGAGTCACTTGAATGAAACATATATGCATAAATGTAGCTTACTGTACTGCGCTAGTTCTAGCGTAAATTTTTGGCTGAGGGTTTATTTTCGATTTATCTTCATTTACTTGATGACTGCTCACTCCTGCAGCAACTTTTTTTCAATCAATTTATTACTCGGCATACATCGCATGGTTAAGAAATGTCTATAGTAATCAGTTATCTTTATTATATTACAATTGACAACATAAAAATCTACTGACCTACTAGGTGTTTGAACGACAACAGGAATTCATGCACTGTTATTTCATTAGTTATGTTTAACGTATTGTGTCTTCAGATTCTTCTAGGCATCTTCTCAATGAAACTGTATCAAGACCACGAGGTAAGTTAAAATTGTTCCCATAATCTGAAAATTATAAAAGCATAATGAGATAATTAAATGTAAACCAGTAGAAAATGATGTGTTACAATTTTAACTTAATAATTTTAACTATAGGTTAGACGATGGTTTCTTAACCTCAGTTGTTAATATGTAAAATGATTAAAAGATAAAATGTATTTCTTCTTTTTTCGATTTGGATACTGTATGGATATTTCGTAAACTTATTAAACCAAATATCATCTGTTGGAAGTTACTTAAATTTAAATGGGAGTGGGGATTTACACCCACTTGCCACAGTCAGTGGATTCTCCCACTTAGGCATTTTCGTTCACTTGCAATTGTGTAATTGCTCAGGGAACAGACCATTGATTTCATGTTCAAAGCTCAATTCCAATTTATTCCTTACTGCTTACCTAGGGGACTTAGTACAGACATCTTATTAAATATTAGCCATCGGCCAAATATACTTGTACCAACTGTAAGACTGACTGAAACCCCAGACAAAAAACTGAAGACATGAGTCCAAAGTTGCAGCTATAATACTTGTCTGAACAAAAGACTTCCGCTAAGGAATTACATCACGCAATAAGCCATGTGCACAAAGCGTTTCCAACTGGCTTGAACGGTTGGACTCGTTTCCTGCAGGCTGCTGACGCTCGGGCAATAACTTTATGAGCAGCTATTGGACGGGAGCACAGCAGATGACGTAAAGGCAAGGTGCACCGAAACGTGTCGGTTTCGTGACGCACGTTGCATTACATGTAACAGTTGTACAGTTGCTCTGAACACTTGTGTCTGCAGGGATCTTTTAATTCTTTTTGATCCACGTTCAGTTAAGGAGGGTCTTGGTAAGATTACTAATATTTTCTGTATTTGTAAAGTTCATTGGTACTCTTTTTTTTTTTATCAATTAGTAAAAACCAATCAAATTTTTTTTTATCGTTCATACTGGATCAGTCGTGTTATACACTAACTAGTGCCAAAGTAGAAATTGATTCACTCAATGATTTTTATATGAAATATGTAATAGATAACAATAAAAACTTCCGCCCCTGACAGCAGGCAAAAACCATCACACTGAATACAACATTTTAATTTTCGAAAGTCATTGTCCGTCTTGGACACCTAACAACAAAGATAATTATATAACACAATGAACATTGAGTCAAATGAGGCTAAAAATTATAGACTTCTGTTAAATACTTACATATATAAGTATTTAAATAATTAAATACTTAGAAAAACGTGCAAACACGCACTGCCATCATGAACTGGGGAGACAGCCTGACCACTTTTTGCCAGTATTTCATCTTGGGAAAATGTCTTAGAATATTCATTACTCTCTCTATATTAACAGAAATTCTATACGCTTCTAACACGCCAAATTTGTTCCGTTGGCTCATGATACACAATGGTGGTACCCTTGACATCTACAATGTGATTTGTTAAACCCACATGTATGACTATAACCTTTGAAAATTAAAATGTTGTATCTAGTTTTATGAACTTGTGGTTTTTGCTTGCAGTCTGAGCCGGAAGTTTTGATTGTTATAAGCATACAACCACATATTGACTGAATATTCATTATGTAATAGATATTTGTTTAACTTCATGAAAGAACATTTCTAATATATTAGTAGTATAACATGAGTCTCGCTAGGGGAAAGCCGTAATAAAAATATTGATGGCTAAATATTTCACCCTGACTTGAAGCATTTGCCCTAATATTTCATCAGCTTATGCATTGCTTCGTAAGAAGGTATGAGGTAAAGTTTAAAACGCGATGATGAATTGGTGAAGGATGAAGGTGACGTCTAAGGAAGCCATGTCGCAAGCAGGTGAAGTATTAGTTAGGTAGAAGGTCTTCCAACAGTTGGACGACATTTTTAACCTTCATTATTTTTATAAAAAGTTCATAATCTTGAAACCTCAGTTGCAAAGGGATTTCTAAAAATTCCCAATTTCGTGACAAGCATTAAATTGCTTCGGCTGACTTACGGCTCAAAAGAAATTAATTTTAAATTTAATTTAATAATAATAAAACTGAGAATCCATGCTAATTTTACCTTGGCAGTTTTCCATTTTATAATTGTAATGTTGCAGCACCCCTTAAGCCACTTGAAGAAAATGCAAAATGGTTGGCTTCAGTTGCTTGTATTAAGCTTACGTCAACAACAATTCATAAAAAAAAAACTCTTTTAAAATTCCATTATGGAATGCCACGCATTTAAACTGGACTTTCACAAAATTAAAATATTGACCTTATCAAGACACATGCTAGTGTGTCGTCCGCCAAGATTAACGATAACATCCAGATAAATATATATATGAGCATAGTGACCACTAGATACGTAGTGTCTTCACAGTTAAGGTAGTTTTTCAGGCAAGTGAGGATAAAAAACAACATGACAGAAAAGGCTGAAACTTGTTTGATCAGGTGACTTTGGTCGCCTGACAATATAAAAGTCACTATTAATGACGCAGTTTACCGTCTTATTGTTGAAAAAACGACTTGAATAACGTTGATATTTGCCTAATTACTACTCTCTACTGGTAACGTTTTTCTTGTATCACGGAAATAAGTTCTTCCATGCGGTGAATAAAGCTGGTTCTTAGCTCATTTTACAAGTATTGCTCTGGAGATGTGCCTTTTTCATAAGGTCTCTTCTAATTGCTCGAGTGGTTCAGAGGTTAGGGACTTCTAAACGACCAAATCGATTGTTTTACATTGTTTTAAACATTGTTATTATGCATAATGCCAAACTGAGCATTAAATAAATCCATGCATTTGCAAGGAGATACTGGAGTACTTAATAAGAAATACTAATCATATGAAAAAGGTAACTGCTGTCCTCAAAATAAAACGAAAGCCAACAAAAAAAAGTGGACCAGAAAACTAGATTGGTGTTTCCATCTCATAATTACTAAGAAAAAAAATTAATTTCATCAATTTGGACCAAAAAGATCTGATGTGTACCCAAAAACAAAACTTGTTAAGGATTTACGCCAAGCTTCTCGGCTGTGTGAAGTCGTGATAGCAAACACCAAGCTCCTTCCCCAAGCTAATCCCACCGTCTAAAACGTTAAATGACATAATTGAAAATTGCGCCGTAAGCAACTTTCATATATTTCATTTAACCTTCGAACTATTACTCGGTGGGATTAGCTAGGCGAAAGTGCTTGGCGTTTGATAACACGACTTCACACGACCGAAAAGCTTGGCGGGAATCCTTGACAAGTTTTGTTTTGGGGTAGATTTATGCTAACTTAATCCCGAAAGAGAAATTTTAAAGACATATTTGAAATATCGAATTTTCAAATGCGAGACATTAGGAATGAACAAAACGGAAAGCCAAATCGTGATAAATAAAAAAGAGATGCACACCTATCTCCGTTGCTTTTTGGACTTAAATGTCTGACTGCCTGTTCGTGAATTGAACCCTCGACTTCAGACCAAGGTCGAAGGTATACCGCTAGCCCATACTGACATACAAAAGGAAGCGTCCATAAGCGGTATTTAACACGCACACGTATACCTATCAGCAAACACTTTCCAATCAGCACTGGAGGGACGCTTGTTTGCGTGCCACACAGCAAGTGAACAGAAAGGAACAAACAATAACGCGTGATATCAGAAATAAATAGTACGAAAACGCAAATCGTCTCGGTAAGTGACGAATAAATAGATACGCAAACTTATTTCGTTGCCTTTTGGACATACCAAACTGCCTGAGCTGAGCAGTATTGAGACCTCCCCTCGACTTCGACGATTGATCTCAGTGACATAAACAGGTTTGCATCTGTATGTATTTACGTCACTAGTGGCACTGGTAAAGAATCTGTATGGTGAAGAGCTTGGCTCGAGTCTTGGGGTTTGACTCGGGCAACTACTTGAGACGTCTAGAGAGTCAGAATACTGTCGACATTATGAGCATCAATACAATTTTTGTACACGTTGATATCATCAGAAATTCGTACCTAAACAGCGACACTCAACCCACTTTATATTCTTTTTATCCAAATTCACCACCCGGTTTCAAAATCATGGAGTCCCGTAGAATTTTTCCGTTAGGATTTCCAATAGGGAAGCCACAAATGTTTCGTTTTTATGCTCACCATGCAGTGCTTGTTGATATTTAAGCATTTCTGTATTTACTTAAAGTGCTTTAATGCTGCACAAATAGAACCTACTCGGTTTTGGGATTTAGTTACAGATCATAGAGTGCCAGCGGCATGCACAGGAGGTGGGGAGGGGGGGGGGACTTTCCGGAAATTTGGCCTTCTTGCCCGTTTTGTAAAAATATGCCCCATTTTGCTTTTCTGAATCGATGTAATGCAGGCTAAAAACGACAAAAAGAAGGCCAGGAAAGCTGCAGAAAACGATAAATAAGGATAAAAAAGAGACTGATAAGCCAAAAAAAAAAGTCTCCAGAAAAAACAACTTTAGCATGCCCTCTTACTCTCGGGGTGGGTCTGTACAGTGTGTATGTTACTGTTGAATTCAACAGGTTGTTTCACATGGAGGAAAGGCATTTCAAGGAAAACAAGTAGAAAAATACAAAATAGCTTACGTGCAGCCGCCCTGCT
This sequence comes from Lithobius niger, assembly GCA_023313725.1. Taxonomy (NCBI): domain Eukaryota; kingdom Metazoa; phylum Arthropoda; class Chilopoda; order Lithobiomorpha; family Lithobiidae; genus Lithobius; species Lithobius niger. The sequence continues at coordinate 25,037 of JAHWFP010259872.1, forward strand.
TAGCTTGCTTTAGCTCTGCCATCACAGTCACCAAATTACCCGGGACAAACTTAGTGCACTTCCTGAACTTTCGAACTTGTTCCCTATTGGAGTTACTGACTCAACTGATTATAGTTTACTGATGATTACCGGTTCAGTTAAATGCTGTTTACTGTTGCTACTCTCCAGTTGATAACATCCTGGAGGGGTATTGGTCCAGTAGGAAAAAAATCCAATTGGAGTTACTGGTTCGCGTAACTACTTCAGCAGTTGATGAACTATTCTCTACTGGCATTACTGGTCCAGTTGAATGTATTCCACTGTTGGTTACTGGTCCAGTTAAAAATATGTATTGGAGGTATTAGTTTAGTTTAAACTATCTACTGGTTGTGTTGATCCAGTTAAACAGTTCACAAGTAGGTAAAATATTTCTTACTGGAGTTACTGGTCCAATTTAAAGGACTCTACTGTTGGTTATTGGTCCAGTTTAAAATATCTACTGGCGGTATTGGTCCAGTTGGAAATAACAACTGGTATTGGTCCAGTTAACCAGATCACCAGTAGACAAAACATTTCTTACTGGAGTTACAGGTCCAGTTGAAAAGATACTACTGTTGGTTACTGGTCCAGTTCAAAATACCTACAGATGGTATTGGTCCAGTTGAAATTAGCTATGTTACTGGTCCAGTTACACATGTTCTACTATTGGTTACAGGTGCAGTTGAAAATATCTACTGGAGGCATTGGTCCAGTTGAAAATATCTACTGGTTGTATTGGTCCAGTTAACCAGTCCTCCAGTAGACAAAACATCTCTTACTGGAGTTACTGGTCCAGTTAGAATGATGCTACTGTTGTTACTTGTCCAGTTCAAAATGTGTACTGGAGGTATTGGTCCATTTGAAAATACCCATTGGAGGTATTGGTCCAGTTAAAATTTCCTACTGGACATACTGATCCAGTAGAATTTTTCCATTAGGATTTCAAAAACATAACATAAACATTTCAAACGCACCCAAACCCATGCAGCCTATAGTGCCTACTAAGTTTGATTTCGATATGATCAGCATATTATGATTCCGAGATGATCAGCAGTTTCAAAGTCGTGTAGTAAACATCCGACAATAACAATTCATTACTATCAAGTACTAAATTAATACATATAGTATATAAATCATCCTAAATGCGTTTCATCACACATGTCTCCCAGGCATGCATTGCCAGTTCTACACATCGTGCAAGTACAGAATGCCTAATTAATATTTGCACCCTTATTTAATGAACGCATTAAGTTTTACTAAAACGACAACTTACCGTGGTGAATGTTGTCATATTTACAACAAAAAGTCCCCCGGCTGAAGTGACTTCGACTGTAGATTGGCTCAACATTGTCACTAGAGAATGGGCCTGCAATTTACACAATACATTCAAATATACGTGCTGTTTGGTCGTTTTAGTAAGTCGCTGAAAATAAACGTATCAGTGATGATTAAGCATTTTTACTGATGTGCTGTGCGTAGCAGAACAAATGCTGTTTTCGTCATGTCCTCATCATGTCATCACCTCTTTCTGTCTGCCTCCACCATAACTTTTGAACCCACTGTTTGATTCAATTGCACCCGATATTCATTCCCTTGAACTGATGTTAGATCTAAATATAACAGCTTGCACACAAGCTAACAAAAGTTATTAACATTTCAAGGATTCAGTGATAATATGCATGTAATTTTATTTACAACTGAACTATACGGATCCTTGTGCTACTATACTAAAAATACTAACCTAAGTTATTAAAGGCACTATAATAATTTTTTGATCTTCATCCAGTAAGTTGCCAAGCAAAAACTTTATGCTTTATTTAAGCGCAATAACCGCACCCAGACAAATTCCGTTAAACTGTCGTTTGATCCAAATACACCGTAATAGTCCAGTCAAAATAGGACTTAAGGTGGAATAAAATCCGAATGTCTTGAAACTTTGCACGGCTATTCGGGGTGGTCTAGTAATGACTATATCAAAAGTTCTGATGATTTGTAGGTGAGCTGGCTTTGCTAGACCATGAAATACCCCAAAATAAGTGACTTTTTATTAGCTTTTTGTTAATATCTCGGAATCTGTGGATTCTACCTAAAAATGTTCCCTACAAAAGTTAAAGAAGGAAAAATCCACCACAAAAATTATTCTATTCATTTTTTCTCTAGCACCAGTAGTTTATGAGATATTCCAGTTCGAAAATTGAGAAATCTTAGAAATTGACAGATATCCTATACATGGTATACGTAGATCAGGTGAACACACCCTAATCTCATTTAAGCTTCTACACGATCATATAACATCAAACACCTATTTACTGGTATACATATTTATTTACTACATATGCAGTTACTACATCAGGTTATTAAATACAACATCGAATGAAAACATAACATACATATACAATAACATCAAACCAAGTCGAGGTCAACGTCATCGTGACCTGAAGCTTATCGTTTTCAACAGTTGGTGTCAGGCTATTCAAACAGTTACCATGGCAGTTGTAGCAAATAGCAGTGCAACTCATGCTTATTTTCCTGCACCCACACTTGTTCTACAACGTGTGGTGTGTCTGCAAAATATGGGGTTGAGAGAGCCTCAGGGGATATAACATCTTTGATTACAGTAAGCACAAGATTGCCATTCTGCCTTGGTTCCCAACTCCAAAGTGCACTGGCTGGTAACTCATTACCCATCCATAGTTGCAGTTGTTGGAAAACACAAAATGAGAATTATATAGCTGCTCATTCTGTGGGACGAAGGGATAGTAGCTCCGACTTCATATTGGTGGTAGACTTTGTGAGGGCATGGTGCCTATACAAGTTGAGGGATGTTGTAGTAGGAGGAGCTCTATACAGAGTCAAGAAAAACCTGTGATCTGCCTCCGCTACCTGTTGATACTTGGAAGTTGAGCAATGCTTCACGTTGTATCAGCAGTTTGTAACCTGCTACTTTCTCCTTCCTGGAGGAAGCTTATGTCTTGTCGCACCCTCTGAATGCATGACATCTTTGAGACCCTTCTGTTGTCGTCGGGTTGAAGAAAATACTTGTGTTCCTACCTTTCTACGATCTGACTTGTAGTAGAATATATTTCGGTGTGTAGCTGTGAGAGCTGTAAGAAGAAATATAAATCTACATCTTCTCCAACAATGGCTACTTTGTCACTGTCACTAGCTTTCGCGATGGCGCTCCTGACAATTAGAGTGTCAGCATGACTAGGTCTTTGAAGACATTGTACTCTTTTGTCATTTAGTTTAGAGGAAAGCATCTTGATCACCCTGGCCTTATGTTTATTAGATTGAAATTGATGTAGCGGAGGCAGGATTAGACTTTCTTGAGTCTGTAGAGAGCTCCTCCTACTAAACGTCCCTCAACTTGCATAGACACCATGCCACTCTGGATGCATGGGAAATGAGCTTCCAGATGCACTTTGGGGTTGGGAGTGTAGGCAGAATGGCAATCTAAAGCCTACTGCCACCAAAGATGCTGTTGCCCCTGAAGCTTTCCTCAACCTCATATTTAGCAGACGCATGAATTGCAATCTGCCACAACTGCCATGATGATTGTTGGGATAGCGTGACACTAACTGTTGAGGACCTTGAGGAGGAGGACGTTGTCCTCGACTTGATTTGATGTTATGATTCGATGTTATATTTAGTAACCTGATGTAGTAAATAAATTTGTATAGTGGTAAATAAGTGTTTGATGTTATATGATTGGTATAGTAAATTAAATAGGGTTAGGGTGCGTACACCTCCTCTATGAAAACCACGTATAACAGATCAGTCAATTCCTGAGATATCACGATTTTCGAGCTCGAATATCTCGTAAACTACTGGTGCTAGAGAAAAAATTAATAAAATCAAGTTCGTGGTAAATTTTGTCCTCTTTAACTTTTGTAGGGAACGTTTTTTGGCAGGCTCCACAGATTCCGAGATATTAACGGAAAACTAATAAAAAGTCACTTATTTTGGGGTATTTTATGGTCCATCAAAGCCAGCTCACCTCCTAATCATCAGGACTTTCGATATAGTCATTAGTAGACCACCCCGAACAACCTTACAAAGTTTCAAGACTTTGGGATTTTATTCCACTATTTGCCAAATTTGAGCCTTCGTGGATTGGACTATAACTATAATTACGATTGCTAAAAATTAACACCACATTGGTTTATTCAGAATATGTTTGTACTTTATTTCTAATTGTAAACTGAGGTTCCTTGTGCTGGTATTCTAAACCAATATTAATGCTTTCCTGTCCTATGTCTGCTGTAGCGGATATGGCAGCAAAGTTCAGCAGTGCGAAAAAGCACAAGTCGAACTGACTGACTGGACTACATGCAAATAGGACCTTGAAAAAAATGCGTGGGAGTAAGCATAGACAGTAAAGGGTTAAAGGCTTTGTTTCCTACAATTTTCTGAAGTTTTTGAAGTGCACAGACGAACAATTTAATCTAAAATGGCACTTCTTAATAGAATCATGAAAAAAACTAAGACTGACTCAGATGTGGTGAAAATAAACTGGAGCAGATCGTAGGTAAGATGATAAATACTTTTCACCTGAAAACTTCATATATATCTTTTAAGTTGTTGCAATATATTGAAAAGTTAAATCGCATAAATATAAATAACTAGCTGTACCCCCTGCGTAACATACGCCGGTCTAGCCGGTTCCCAAATACCTAATTACCGGTCGGAATGGCACCGACAGCCTCCCCCCCCCCCACATCCTCCCGCCTCGCTCCCCCCCATTCTCCCACTGCATGGTCAGATTGAGCCACCTCCCTGGTCACCCCTTTCCCCTTGAACTTCAGTAACACACGCACACATATGATGAATTTGCTCAGTGCCACCCAAGCCTATTATATATATAGATAACAATAAATAAATTTACCACAGAAACGTGGAAGGGTGACAAAAAAAAAGCGGTGGGCCCAGCTCCTCGAAAAGATAAATAATCATAGGGGACGCTTCAAAAGCCTGTCAAGGGGTTCCTTACGGAGAAGTCGGCGAAAACCAGCAAGGGAGGGAGACCCAACAGTCTCCTTGCAAAGGCCATTCCAGATCGGAATAACCCGGACAAAAAAGAAGTTTCGACGACAGTCCAAATGCGAGATGGGGAAAGCCAGATAAGTTCGAACCTGAGTCGACGGGGCTCCAACAACTCTAGGCCAGTTCTGTGCAGATGTTCACCTTACCCGAGGTCACTAAACCCTAGAAGACTTTTCGTAAAACGGCGCTGAACTTTCTCAACACTATCGATGTCGCCAGCCAAGTACAGGGACCAAACAGGCGTGGAATATTCAAGGATAGGACGCACGAAGCCTTGAAACGCCCAGACCTTAGTTGTGATGTCGCTAGAGATAAAACAACGCTGTCCAATGGCTGATCTAGACTAAGCTAGAACACATATTTTCCTACAATGAAGGAATGATTTCAGTTTGCTGAAAAACCACACCCCAAGTTCACACATGTCATTGATAGAAGGACTGACTGATTCAGAAAATGAAGGTTAACACAGTTACGATTTCCAACATGAAAGGTGCAGCATTTATGAACGTATACTTGACTGAAATTCGCCTTTGGATTTCCTCCTAGGTGTTTACGTTGGTAGGCTGCTTAGGAGAAACAAAGAAACTAAAGTAACAATCTAAAGATTCTCATCGATAATAGATGCATACCATTTACAGTATTTTGTTTATGTGCACTTTAGACTTTATTATTATTCAGTTTCTGCATATGCAGTTGCACTGGTGAAGAATAAATTTCCGTAGCAAACAATATAATGAATCAATTTTGTAATTTGTTAGTATTCGAATTCGTTGGTAATTACAGCAGCTTAGAAATAGGGAACCCTTACCTCTTTGTAGGATAGCAAGTGGCAGAGAGACTTTGGTAGTACTGGATATATAATAGAGTTCCCGGTGTCCGCACCTGTTTCATAATCGGTATTAACTTTACCGATTCTAACTAATAAATTTAATTATTATTATTTAACACAAATATTTAGTGTTATTTATGTTTTGTCTGAGATCGTTCAAAGATCGGTATTTTCACAATAAATTCATTTTTTCAAACAACAGAATGAAATAATCTTCGTTTCGTAATAGTTTCCATTGGCATAAATCTGCGTTCAAAGTAGAAATATATATATACACTATTAGACCTGGTAAAAAAAACCGCATCTGTATCAAAGTTGCAAATGGACAAAATGAAACAAACATTGCTGTTGCGGAGCCATTATATCCCAACAGAAGGTGTTACCAAACTGCGAAGGATATATTTTATAGCGTAAGTAATATATTTAAAAAAATTGTTACTAATTTGCTTTTCTGCCTTTTTCTTGAAATTTTTTTTTTATTAGCAGAAAAATTACTATATTATTATCCTATAAAGTTCTAAAGGAATGCACCTACCTTTAGTTCTTCTTTGGGTGTAAAACCCATGCAGAAGATACAGCGCAATAAATTCTTCGAATCGAGTTTTGCCTGCAAACAGAACGTGATAAATTTGTGCAGGAGTTGACAATCATACAAAAAAAACGCCAGTAGGATTACGTTGTGACAAAATTGTGACATGTAGGATTGGAGCTTATTGGGATAAAGCAGTGAGAGCTTAAAAGATTTATCATTGTTAATCATTCGTGAATTTTTAGGACTTCTCCATCGTTACTTTGAGTCATAATTTAATAACATAGATGATCAAGGAGTAACGAAGGGTTATTTTGGTTAGAAAGAGACATCCATGTGGCCAAATTAACGTGTAGATTTTTCTAATCAGTTTTGTCGTTCACATTGGTGCAGCGCCTGAAAGTGTTTTAGAAGGGACCCGAGCAAAACACTGAGGGGGATAGGGTTTACTGTGGTTTCCCAACAGGGCCCGAAGACCTAGCTGCTCATGAATCTTAACTCTTCTGTTGAGCTGATCTGTGATTTCGCGACATCATGTTTTCAGCGTACTGTTCAAGAAATTTCGACACGTTTTCTAAATCATTCTTCACCGTGCTAGGGTCTGTAAAAATTTAACTGAGACAAAATTACGTTATTTTTCTAAACGGTGAAAGTTACCTTCGGATGGATTGAATTGACGTTTATGGAACAACCGAGACAGCCACGTAAATTATGGCAAAAAAAGCCATTTAAATTGCGAACGCAATTATCAGTTTTGCTAAATTCACAGTTTTGTAGAAGTTGCAAGGGCAACTGGGTAGTGGTTCAAGTTGGTTAAGGCAAGAGAATTTGAGGCGAGGGCAAGGATGCAGTCAGCTGAACACCATTGTAGCTTGGTCAGTTACCTTAATTGTGGCACTTTTACAATAGCCAATTAGACCATTTGTTCTTTCATTAATTTGGCAGATGACATTTATATTTTCTTTAAAGGGAAAGGTAGGCACCCCTGTGTCTATCTCCAAAGATGCTCCTATACGTGAGCATGGCTCTAGGCAAGGTGAGTGCCGAAGGGACTATTGTTGAGTATTACCCAGCACATTCATTCATCTACAGGAAAGTCACCACTTGTCGGATAGGAATTACACTGAAACCGCCATTAAATGCATCCCATTAACTTTTGCATCCTTTATCTCGGTGCTTTTTCTAATTGGACCCTCGGTGTAATATCATAAATCTGACAAACAATACACTATTTCGACGTTTATTGTATCATATCAAAAACCAAAACTGGTATAAAAGGGGCCGCCAAGTTCCGAATGGTTCGGCCCTTGAAAGGAGGGATATCAACACACCAACACATTCGCCAACTTAATCGCACCGCTTAATAATTCGAAGGTTAAATGAAAACTAGAACA
>JAHWFP010259872.1:37144-61238 GCA_023313725.1 Lithobius niger
GAAAGAGTAGGCGTCGCCCAGATGTGGACAGTGGTTGTTTCACAGGGTGGATGTCGCAAAATCTGCGCTGCAGGAAGAATTCTGTCTGCGCAGAGGGAGTGGTTTTGTCGGTTCGACATTCTGAGCACCCGGCATGGTGGACTCTGGCTTGTCAAATTGCTGTCCGTGATAGGCGTAAGGCATATCGGAGATGGAAGCGTAGTCCATGTGAAGAACGATGGTTAATTTATCGAGCCACAGTCCAGGAGTCTCAGTTTATTATTCAGAGTGAGAAAAAGGCACATGGAGAACAACTGTGCGCCAGGGTTGGAGCTGCAGTGACTATAACGCATGCATGGACATGAATTACAGCAGCAGCATGTTAGAGTTAATGTTACATGGGTATATGATACGCATCTACGTCGCGTGCGGTGTTGAGAGGGGAGGGCATGGCAGATGCTTTCAATGAGAGGTTCTCAAGTGTTTATGCCCTTCCATCTGGCAATCCACCACCTGCTTGTTCACCTAGTCAGCAAATGGTGGCAGAGGACACGCAGTGGAATTATCAGGAACTTGAGGCAGCGCTAGCGAAATGTAAAGATGACAGTGCACCGGGCATAGACGGTGTGACGTACCAGCGTCTAAGAGAGCTGTCGTGTCCTCCTAAAGAGGAGTTGTTGCGGCTTTTTCAAGGGATTCTTGATGGTGGCAGTGTGCCACAGACGTGGATGTATACGATTCTGGTCCCAGTGCACAAGGTGGGTAGTGATAAGTCTAGTTTAGTTAACTATCGACCAATTGCCCTCTTGTCCTGTATTTCGCAAGGTCTTTGAACGGATGCTTGTGAGACGGCTCGAGTGGCATGTTGAGCACTACGGGTGTCTTGCACCTATACAGTTTGGTTATAGGCCTAGCAGAAGTGCGAAAGATGCCGTCCTCTATCTTTTGACTAGCATCAGAGAGGCTTGGGCACGTGGTGATGTTGTTGTCGCAGTCTTTCTAGACATTAAGGCTGCATACGACACTGTGTCGATCGCGTGGGTAGGCAAGACCATGGAGAGGATGGGAGTGAGCCCTTTACTCAGGGAAACGATTCTGGCGCTTTTGGGTAAGCGGAAGTTTGTCACACGAGTCAATGGCTGTTGGTCCTCAGAAGCACAAACTGAGAGAGGCCTTCCGCAGGGCAGCTGCTTAAGCCCGGCCTTGGCGATAAATGATGTTCTGGTTGAGTTGAGCCTTTCGTCCAGCATCGTTTGTTACGCAGACGATGTGGCTGTTTGGTTTGTTGGCAAGGACTTATTTCTCCTTGCGGAACATGCACAGCGGACACTTGATCTTGTAGCCATGCGTCTGGCTGATAGGGGTCTCCTTTTGGCTCCCTCTAAGACTGAAGTTGTGGTCTTTTCTAGGATGCGTGGTCTGCAGAATGTCATGCCTTCCCTGGTCGTTAGTGGTGTGCATGTGTGGCCCAGCCCACAGGTAAAGTACTTGGGTGTACTCATGGATACGGAGCTCACCTGGAACGCACATGTCTCTCGATTGCAACAGAAGATTCGGTCACGAACGGCGGTCCTTAAAGCTCTAGTAGGGAGGACGTCTGCAACGCGTGGGGCTCTTATAGCGGCTTACTGCACCTTCGTTAGAGCATGCCTGGACTATCACCTCCCATTTATTTCAGTGTCCAAGAGGCATTTGCGCTTGCTGCAGACCACGGTGAATGAGTGTCTGAGAGTGGTATCAGGGTGCCTGCAGTCGACGCCCGTGCAAGCACTCTGAGTTGAATGTGGTGAGCCGCCCCTTGAAATTAGAGCTGTGGAGCTCCTGGCAGTTTTGTGCATGCGCAACTTGAGTAGAGGTGGTGAAGACCCGGTGGGGCGGGTCCTAACGGACTATCGGAAGCTCAATGAGAAGGCGCGGAGCCTTCTTGGTGTAGCGGGGCATGGTGTGTCCACCCTGCTGCGTGTTTCCGAGTTCTGTTTTGATGTTGGTTGGGCCGATGCGCTTCAGGTTTTTCGGCATGCCCATGTTGAGTGTGAGGTGTACTGCGATGCGTCCTTCCGAGCAGACTCGCTGCGCGGCGGGATTGGTGTGTATGTACCCCCTCTGAAGATAAATTTCAAGCGGTCACTCAGTGCAGTGACATCCAGTGTTTTGTGTGAGATGGTGGCCATCTCTGTGGCACTGGATGTGGTGCTCGATCTGGATTTACCATCCTTTGCGATTGTCACTGACTCGATGGCTAGTGTGAAGCAGTTGCAGAGTGCCGTGCAGCGTCTGGATGTCACTGACCCGGTGATCTATACAGTTGGATGGAAATTGTGGATTGCATTGCGGCACAGTGTTGTCATTCTGCGGTGGGCCCGTGGCCATAGCGGAATTTGTGGAAATGAATTTGCGGATGGCCTTGCGCGAGAGGCGTCTGTGCAAGAGACTACCCCAATTATGCAGACAGTCTCGTTGCGGCACGACGACCACTGCTACGAAAGTGGCTGCTACAGTGGTGGCAAAGGGAATGGTCTGGGTGGGATAAGGGGAGAACTCTTTTCAGGGTAAATCCGGTTTGTTCCACTCAGTCTGTGTTGAATGTCTTGAGCTATGCGGAGGCCAAGGTTCTGTCCAGGCTACGGACTGGTCATTCGCTTCTGCGAGGGCATCAGTTTCGGTTTGCGTGGGTGGACGCCCCTTTGTGCTCTGCTTGTGGGGTTGAGGTGACGCCTGAGCATTTTCTTATTGTATGTCCACTGTATGCCCGGCACAGAGCCTCTTTATTGCCGTTCATGCGTGACCTGCCGACATTAGAGCTGTTGCTGGCAGCCACAGCAGGACAGACATCGTTGCGACGTTTGCGCCTCCTGGCCAGGTTCTACAAAGCAACTGGGGTTCCGGTCTAGCATTTGCTCTAGTGGTATCCAACCCCACCCACCCCTAGTGTCTGTGTGAGCTTGTGTGCAGCAGTTCGTAAGGTGAGCTGGTCAAGATGACTTGTGAGATGTGTATGGTATTGTAGCGCCATAGTGCCATGATGACTGACGGTGGGGTGTTGTGGTGCGGTGTTGTGGTGCGGTGTTGTGTGCACATTGATGGTTATCATGTTGAATAATTGGTCTCGTTGGTTTTGAGATAGTTTAAGGTAATTTTAAGTTGGGTAGTAGCATTTGTACATAGGAGCGTACGGTTCGGGACCATGGCTTCTGAAAATGAATGAATGAATGAATGAATGAATGAATGAAAGAATCCGTGTTTCAGCTAAAGGCATATAGTTTCGAATCAAAGTAAGCCATGCTGTAAATTTCGAGGCCCACTGGCCTCGAAATTGGCACCTAAACACGATGGAATGGCTTACTTATTTCGTAAATGCTGGCTTTCAGAGCTGAGCTGAATTGTTTCAAGGGTTTTTTTAGCGAGCGTTAACCGCAGCCGGTCATCTGCCCGACGAAGCCCTAAGGCCCTATGTCTGCAACACCCCGAATGGTACTTGGGTGGGTGACCTCCTGAGAATTGTTTCAAACTGCACACGAACAATTACTGCGGAGCACGAGGTTTATCATTGCTATCTTACAAAGGGTCAAAGGGTTTTAGCTATCTTACAGAGTGGCCGGCAATAATAAGACCTGTCGAAGTGAAAACAAAACAATAATGAGGCATTGTTTTGCCGGGCGATTTGCTTTCTGCCTCTCCCAGAAAACAAAAATGTCGAAGCAGTCAGGCTAAAGATTTCAACACCACAACGGACAACGGACCGTACAACGGACTTCAGCAAGCAATACAACATTATTAGCCAGCGCAATTTTTTTTTCACACAACGATGCTGGAAAATACATCCACGTGCCAATTTTTAAAACGGTGCACCCACTAACTTGCATCACGGGATGTGCTGATAGAGTGAACGAAGCGAACGAAAATCATAGTTTGTTAGCCAGTGCGCGCAAAAATTGGATTGAACAAACTTAATTTGATGAAAGCATTTGTTGGGCAGTGTGCACAAAATTGGGATTGAAGAAACTTAATTCGGTGAAACATGGATATACACATGAGCAACGAAACCGTACCATTGTAAAAAACAGCGGATCCACGACCAGCCGTGCGTAGCACGGGCTTCCTCTAGTCTACATAATAAGGTCGTTGAAATAAGTATAAGCAAACAATCACTGTGATCGCTTTTCATTCTTCGTGCTTGTGGCATGTCTATGCTACGATGCCTAACAATTTCTTCTAAACCGTTGATTGTTGATGGGTAAAATGAAAGAATTCGTGTTTCAGCTAAAGGCATGTAGTTTCGAATCAAACTAAGCCACGTTGTTGGCCTCGAAATTTGCACCTAAACACGATGGAATGGCTTACTTATTTCGTAAATGCAGACTTTCAGACCTGAGCTGAATTGTTTCAACTTGCACACCAACAATTAATGCGGAGCACGAGGTTTATCATTGCTATCTTGCAGAATGGCCGGAAAACAAGTGAAAACAAGTGAAAACAAAACAATAATGAGGCATTGTTCGGCCGGGCGATTTGCATTCTGCGTCTCCCAGAAAACAAAAATGTCAAAGCAGCCAAGCTAAAAATTTCAACACCACCCGTCCGTACAACGCACTTCACCAAGCAATACAACATTATTAGCCAGCGCAATGTTTTTCAGACAACGATGCTTGAAAATACATCGACGTGCCAATTTTTAAAATGGTGCATTCACTGACTTGCATCACGGGATGCGCTGATTGAGTGAGCGAAGCTAACGAAAATAAGCGTTTGTTAGCCAGTGCGCACAAAAAATGGATTTAACAAACTTAATTCGATGAAAGCATTTGTTGGCCAGTAAGCAAACAATTTGGATTGAAGTAACTTAATACGCACATGGACATACTCCCCCTGTGGGCTGGGGGTAGAATAAGCCCACCGTACCCCTGCGTATCGTAAAAGGCGACTAAAAGGGAACCCAAGATCACGGTCTGCTAGTGTGCCAAGGGTCTGTATGGCGGAGGGTTTTTGGTCCGTCTTTAACACTAGCAACATCAATACTACAGTTTGCGAGTGCGCCTATGGTGTGTATGGCGGGCAGGTTTAACACCCGTCGCAAGCACTAGTCTTAAAGAGGTGAAGGGACATCCAGACAAACCGGGCCCGGGGTGGCTGCTTAGAGGATGTTTGGCAGTTTGAATCCCCTTTTGGGTTTGATTCCGATTTGCCCATTCTGGTAACTGGGCTTTTCATCCTCATCCCCCAGCATGTTGGCCGTGTGCTGCAACCTAGTAATCCGTGGAGGCGGGGATCCTGGCTTTCGGGCTTTGGCTCCTTATTCCGGAGGACGGGTGGCCTGGGCGAGCCGGCCTAAGGTCAATCGGCTATGACCTTTCGGGTCCTGTCGATGTGAGGAGGCGGCTTGTGCTGTATCCATCTGCATCACGGACCCGAACTGTTTGGGTTATCGACGGAGGTGGTGTGTACGGCTTCCTTAGTGGCCTCACCTCTCGGCATGCTTAGGCTGCCACCTCACTGAGATAGACGGCGGTGTTAGCTTCCTGGTGCAGGGCCCTGGATGTGTGGCTTCCGGCCCTGCATCACCCGAGTGCCGCACGGGGCTTTCTTTTCTGGGGACCGTCGCGACTTCTTCCCCCCCCCCTCCCCCGCAAAATCTTCTGCCCCCCAAAATTCTTCCCCTCCTCGCCGCACTAGCAAGCGCCAGAGGAGGGAACCTGAGATGGTTGGGCCTGGTGCCCAGTTACCAGACGTTAGTAAGAGTCGGGACCAAGTCCCGAAGTTCCTGGTGGTGACAGGCGAGGGCCGAGATCTTTTGCTGTCCACAAAGCGCTAAAAGGGATCTGTGGTTCAGATCCAAAGAGTGTCTCTTGGCTCCGTACTGGGGGATACCTTGTAGAGGTTGCGGACGATGCTCAGGCAAAGAGGCTTTTGACGGCGAGTGCACTGGGGTTATGCCCGGTACGTGTGGAGCCGCATCGTACCTTGAATAGCAGTAAGGGGGTCGTGACGTGCTTTGATTTGAGGGGTCTCAGTGATGATGTCATCCTGGACGAACTCAAGTCACAAGGCGTTACGGTCGTTAGGCTTTTGACGCGGAAAGGTGACAATGGTGCTCAGCCTTCTGACACTTTTTTCCTGACCTTTGATTCACCGGTTGCACCGCAGCACATTATTGCCGGTTACCTGCGGTTGAAGGTCAGATGTTACGTCCCGAACCCAATGCGGTGTTACCGCTGTCAACGCTCTGGTCATACCAGCGGTTCGTGTAAGAGTAAGCCAACCTGTGTTAGCTGTGCTCAGGCAACCCATGAGGGCACTGATTGTGCTGCCCCGGAGCGGTGCGTCAACTGCGGTGGTCAGCACCAGGCTTCTTCACGGGACTGCCGTGTTTATATCGAGGAACGTCGTGTTCAGGAATTGAAGGTAAAGGACGGGCTTTCCTACTCGGAGGCCCGGAAGAAAGCCAAATTATCGGCGCCAACGATAACACGATCTTTTGCGCAGGTGTGCAGTGCGCCATTGCCTGGCCCAGTTAGTGAGTCTGCTGATTTCGCGGATTTGCGCGCTGAGCTCAGGTCTTTGACGAGGACGGTAGGCATGCTTGTTACTTTGTTGACCCAGCAACATCCATCTTTGCAGGGTCTTTTGGGTCCTTCGGACCCGGTTGCTGCCGTGCCGTCGATATCTGCCCAGGCTGCAAATGCTTCTGCTCCTGTTACTGTTCCTGATGCTCTAACTGTTCCCAGGCAGGTTAAGGCTTCGGCTAAGCCTCCGCCTGCCCGGAGTGCACCACAGAAGACGTCGAAGAAGGAGGCTCCTGCTGGTAAAGCCTCAACACCACCCGTGAGGACGTTGCCACCGGGAGAGTCGGTGAAACGGTCGTTGAACGGCCAGCTTGCTGAGGGGTCCATTGTGTCCATTGCGTCCCCTCAACATCGTGATACTACTCTGCCCATGGAGCAGGAAGGGATTTCCTGTTCTAATTCTCCGGAACTTTTTCCTCCTTCCGAGGACAACTTCGTTCTGAACCTCACTCCATCTTTTGATTCGGGTGAGGATACAGATGTTTTCGGATCGTCCAGAGGAGGAGTTGAGGAGGATGATGTGGTCTTAAGCCCGCCCTAATGCCTGTGCATACCATCGTTCAGTGGAACTGTCAAAGTTATCAGACCCATGCAGATGAGCTGCGGCTGCTTTTGTCGCATTGGCGACCTCTGTGCTGCTGCCTTCAGGAAACTTGCTTTAAGGCGTCGGATAATCCCGTTGTTAGGGATTACTCTGTCTACCGTCTGGATGCAGACCCTGTGCCACGTGCACATGGTGGTTTTGCAGTGCTGGTTCAACACTCTCAGCTGCATGCCAGTGTGCCTCTGCACACTAGATTTTAGGCGGTAGCACTTCGAGTTTCTTTCTACTTCGATGTTACTGTCTGTTCGGTTTATTTACCACCGGATGAGGTCTTTGGGGTTGGTGACCGGGAGGACCTGGTTCGCCAGCTTCCTGCCCCGTTCTTCATGCTGGGCGACTTTAACAGCCACCACGTCCAGTGGGGAGGACCTAATACTAACAACAAGGGGAGGATCCTTGAGGAGTGGATGTAGAGAGGGTCCGTTTGCATCCTGAACGATGGAGCCATGACACACAGTAACCTGGCCACGCCAATTGGTCAGCGGTGGACTTAGCCTTTTGCTAGCTTGCCATCCCAGTTCATTTCACTTGGGTTGTCACTGCCAATCTGCATAGAAGCGATGTCCACAACACAAGGGGGTTCTGTGGCTTCCAGGCAAGCCCGGTGGGCGCTTAAACACGCTGAATGGTCAGCTTTTGCTGAGGCTGCTGTATTTCAGCGTGCGGTTGAGGATTTTTCTGATGTGGATGAACTTTCCACTCATTTCGCTGACGTGGTCCTTGCTGCTGCTCATGCTACTATCCCGCGTACGTCCACACAGCCGCGTCGGGATCCTGTTCCGTGGTGGACACCTGCTTGCGGGCAGGCCATTCAGGCCCGCCAGCGAGCATTGCGTGCATTTACAGTCAGCCCAACTACTGACAACTTTGTAGCCTTTAAGTGCTGTCGTGCCCGTGCCAAGTATGTCATCCGTGAGGCTAGACGTGCTTCGTGGGCAGCTTATGTTACGTCGATCACACGCTCCACGCCTTCTCAGCAGGTGTGGCAGAAGGTGCGCCAGATCTCGGGGAAGACCGTGCCTTCCCCGGTTTCACAGCTGCAGTTGGCGAATACCGTGATCTCTTCTGTGCGGATATCGCCGACTGTCTTGCGTCTGCGTTTGCGCAGGTCTCGAGTGATAACCATTATGATCCTGGTTTCCTCAGAATAAAGCATAGAGAAGAGGCTCACCCTTTAGACTTTCGCTCCGACGGGCTAGAGGAGTACAATTTACCGTTCACCTGGCAGGAATTTGTTTCAGCTTTGTCCAAGTCGCATGACTCCACCCCAGGGCCTGATGATGTTCACTGTCAGCTGTTGAAACATCTGCCTCTTGCCTCCCAGCAGTTCTTGCTGGAGATGTTCAACCGTCTGTTCCGGCAGCGTGGGGGACAGCAGTGGTCATCCCGATTGTGAAACCGGGCTAAGACCCTACTGCTCCTTCCAGTTATCGCCCAATCGCCCTGACTAGCTGTGTCTGTAAACTTATGGAACGGATGGTCGGTGAGAGGTTGGTCTGTGTGCTGGAATCACGGGGATTCTTATCTGCGTCCCAGTGCGACTTTCGACGGTTTCGGTCAACCATCGATCATCTGGTTGCCCTTGAATTGGATGTGAGGGAGGCTTTTCGCCTGCGTCAACATCTGGTTTAGGTTTTCTTTGACTTAGAGAAGGCATATGATATGACGTGGCGTTATGGGATTCTCCGTAATCTCTATAACTATGGCTTGAGGGGACAGATGCCACTGTTGCTTTCCACTTACCTCTCGGGCCGTTCTTTTCGCGTTCGTGTCGGGGCGACTCTTTCCCGCCCGTTTGTCTTGGAGAATGGTGCGCCTCAAGGAGGTGCTCAGCAAGCTGCTGTTCCCCAGTCATTGTTTGTCGATGACTTTGGCCTGCACTTTCGGGTAGGTCGCATGCAGACCTGCGAGCGGCAGCTACAGCTAGCGATTAACAAAGTCCAGACCTGGGCAGTCAGTAATGGTTTCCGGTTTTCTCCGGACAAGACTGTGTGCGTCCACATTTGCCGCCAACGAACAATGCACCCAGATCCTTGCCTGTACTTGGGACAAGCACAAATTCCTGTTGTGCCACAGGCACGTTTCCTGGGTCTGGTGTTCGATTCCACGTAATCTTGGCTTCCACACTTGTGTCAACTTAAAGACAAGGCTTTGAGGGTGCTTAACATCTTGCGGGTCCTGTCGGGCACTTCATGGGGTGCCGATCGCACTGCCATGTTGCGCCTCTACCGAGCCCTTGATGCAGCAAACTTGATTATGTGTGCATGGTCTATGGTTCGGCTAGTGACTCGACTCTCCAGATGTTGGACACTGTGCATCACAGTGGCCTGCGTGTGGCGACTGGGGCATTTCGAACTTCTCCAGTGGTGAGCCTCTATGCTGAGGCCTCGGAGCCACTTTTGACCATTCGTCGGCGACAGCTTGCCATTCAGTATGCTGTGCGTATGCGTGCTGTGCAATCCAGTCCTGCTTGGTCCATGGTTTTTGGGCCAGACTTGCGAGTCGGTAGACGCAGGGTGGGTAAGGGTTATTTCCGCGATAGGCTCCAGCGGTCCTGTCAGGAGATAACTTTTGAAATACCCTGCGTCTTGAGGCTTGGGGGATGCCAGTTGCCCCATGGCTTGTCCCAAGTAGCTGTTTGATTTTCGCTCCCAAAGTGTTCCACTCCACCTGCGAGGTACTTACAGGAGTTCCGGCGGCTGTGTTCTGAGTACGCCGGTTATCAGCGCCTGTTTACTGATAGGTCGAAGTCAGACGTTGGCGTGGCCTGTGCTTGTGTGTGTAAGGAAGTAACGGTTGCCAATCGCCTTCCATCAAGCTATTTTGTGTTTTCTGCAGAGCTTTTGGCACTTGGTTTGGCTGTGGAATGGATCCTTGACCTTCAGGGCACGCATTTCATTATCTTTCGTGATTCCATGAGTGCCCTGGAGTCCTTGGTGAATTACAATCCTCGGAACCCCTTGACACAATGTGTCCAAGCTTTGCTTTCCCGGTTGCCTGGCCAGCAGAAAACCGTGCTTTTCTGCTGGATCCCGGGCCATGTTGGGATAAGTGGAAATGAGCAAGCTGATTCTGCTGTGAAAGGGGCCCTTTCTGGCCCTCTCGGTAGGGATCTCAGCCTTGTTCCCTCAGACGCCTTTCCAACTCTGCGTCTGAAGTTGCACGCTTTTTGCCAAACCTTGTGGGACAGACAGGACAGTAATAAGTTACAAGCTATTAAAGGCACTGTCGAGGAGTGGCACTCGGCGTGTCGCCGCAGTCGCCGTGAGGAGATAGTGTTGGCCTGTTTGCGCATTGGTCACACCCGACTTACTCACTGTTTCGTTTTGCGGGGGTTGACCCTCCTGAATGTTACTGGTGTCGACGGCCACTTACGGTCCGGCACTTCCTTGTTGATTGTCGCCATCTTGATGGTGTTCATCGTCGTTTCCATCTTCCGCATGACATTGCTCGTCAATTGGGTGATAAGTCTGTCCTCCTGTCCGGTGTTTTTCAATTTTTGCAGGAGGTACAGATGTATGACAAGATTTAGATTAGGGGTTTGAATAACATCTCTGTAATGTGTCTTGCGTCTTGCGTCTCGAGTGATAACCATTATGATCCTGGTTTCCTCAGAATAAAGCGTAGAGAAGAGGCTCACCCTCTAGACTTTCGCTCCGACGGGCTAAAGGAGTACAATTTACCGTTCACCTGGCAGGAATTTGTTTCAGCCTTGTACAAGTCGCATGACTCCTCCCCAGGGCCTGATGATGTTCACTATCAGCTGTTGGAACATCTGCCTCTTGCCTCCCAGCAGTTCTTGCTGGAGATGTTCAACCGTATGTGGGCAGAAGGCTCTGTTCCGGCAGCGTGGAGGACAGCAGTGGTCATCCGATTGTGAAACCGGGCAAAGACCCTACTGCTACTTCCAGTTATCGCCCAATCGCCCTGACTAGCTGTGTCTGTAAACTTATGGAACGGATGGTCGGTGAGAGGTTGGTCTGGGTGCTGGAATCACGGGGATTCTTATCTGCGTCCCAGTGCGGCTTTCGACTGTTTCGGTCAACCATCGATCATCTGGTTGCCCTTGAAAATTGGATGTGAGGGAGGCTTTTCGCTTGCGTCAACATCTGGTTTAGGTTTTCTTTGACTTGGAGAAGGCATATGATACGACGTGGCGTTATGGGATTCTCCGTAATCTCTATAACTATGGCTTGAGGGGACAGATGCCACTGTTGCTTTCCACTTACCTCTCGGGCCGTTCTTTTCGCGTTCATGTCGGGGCGACTCTTTCCCGCCCGTTTGTTTTGAAGAATGGTGTGCCTCAAGGAGGTGTTCTTAGTGTCATCTTGTTTGCTATAGGGATCAACCCCATTGCTCAGCAAGCTGCTGTTCCCCAGTCATTGTTTGTCGATGACTATCGCCTGCACTTTTGGGCAGCTCGCATGCAGACCTGCGAGCGGCAGCTACAGGGGGTTTGAATAACATCTCTGTAATGTGTGGTGCAGTGGCAACCCGGACCACTGCACTGTGATTTAGGTTGGAGCTAATGACCAAGTTGTCGACGTGCCATTAAGCCTCAATTCCCCCCCCCCTACATGGACATACACATGGGCGCCTAAACCGTGCCAGTGTAGCATACGATGGATGCAGGAACAGCCGTGCCTAGCACGGGCTTCCTCTAGTATTTATTATGTGTGAAATCAATGGTACTAGTAACGTGGCCTTGCTCCAGGGTTTCATGCTGCGGATACGGCTTGACCACATAATTGCACGCTTCAATTTATTTAAATTTAAAATCGGTATAACCTTTCTGCTATTTGTCCTAGCAGTCATGCAGTCTGTCAGAGAGGTTATAGTAGTACAAGTAAGCAAAAAAAACCTGCACTTTGAGAGGATAACACCATCTCTGGTCTATTTATTAAGAGGTTTTGCTAGTAGACAACCCCCCCCCCCATCACGCATTGCAGTACGGTATTGCAGCTCACAACCCATCCGACACTATCTACTACTATCTGCCATTATTTTCAATTGCCTTTTTTTGTTCTAACTTCTATGTACTTTCATTGTTTTTAAATTGGGACTGGTGTTAGTGGGTCACGCCGTTTCCAGTGCCCTATCACTATTGTGGTAACTATTATTATTATTATTTCATGCCCACATCCATAAGAAACCTTTAGGACAGGTTGCTACCTAAAACCTATCCAAAAACCAACATTTTTTTTGTTTTGGTTTTTAAATGGCCGCCATACACTAAAAAAAATCAAAATCACGATAGTTTGTGTAAGTTTGGTGTCAAATGCTAGGTTTTAAGGCCTGCCAAATTAAACAAAAAACTCTAAAAAGGTGCCAGGGTTCCTCATGAAGATATATCCAATATGGTGGCCAAAATGGTGGCAAAAATCAAGTGTTTTCGTAATTTTAAAATATGCTTAAAGTAGAAGCAGATTAGTGTTAATTAATGTTCAAAAGTGTGAATTCGTATGCCCTGACTAGTAACTAGCAAACACCAGTTCAAATCCGTAGTGTAGCGTATTCGTAATTTGGAGCTAAGCAGCGGCTGTTCCTCTATGCTGTAGCACCGCATTTTTTCTAGTACCAGTACACTTTAAGTTACATCTATAAAGCGAAACGGTAGCAGTTATAATTAAGATAATTGGATATATTTAGGCTTTGATATAAGGTGGAGATATGTATTTTTCAACAAAGGTAATTAAAATTATTCATTGTTAATTAGGAGCTAACCCTCGGCACTTCATCTATACCACGAGCCACGGCTGCTTGTCGTGATGTCATCATGAGTTAGCCAATGACGAACGAGAACAGCGGATCTTTGGCCATCTGAGTGGACTAGCCCAGTCACGTGAGCAGAGCATCACGGCAAACATCCTTGGTGCGCGGTATACGTTGTAGATCAGTGCTTTTTGCATCTATTTGCCAGAAAGTTACAGCTCTAAACTGCTGCATGGGTGCAAGATAAATGGGTGTAATTAGCCTTAGATGGAAGATGAAGATGTATATTTTCCAACAAGGATGATTAAAATACATCCGTCAGAACTGCCACCACGTCACTTTAAAGATGTATCTTGTGGTGAAATGAAAAAACATGGAGCTACAGCACAGATAAACCGTTGTAATTGATCCCCTAATTACGATATACCGTTTTACCCTTGTTGGGAAAGATATATCGCCATCTTTTATGTAAGCCTAATTACATGCTTTTCCTTAATAGAACGGCTACTACAGCTTTTTAAAGATGCAACTTGCGGTAAATAGACGCAAAAAGCACAGCGCTACAGCGTAGATAAATTGCTGCAGATAAGCTCCTAATTACAATAAATCGTTTTTAAATACTCTTGTTGGAAAAGATACATCTCCATCTTTTATGTAAGCCTAATTCCATGCTTTTATCTTAATTAGAACGGCTACTGCAACAGTTTGAAGCTGCAACTTGCGACAAATAGGGGCAAATAGCACAGCGCTATACAACGTGATAAACTGCCATAGCTTAGCTCCTAATTAAAATAAATCGTTTTAACTACCCTTGTTGAAAAATATACATCTCCTCCTGATATGTGAGCCTAAATACATGCATTTGTCTTTATTATAACTGCTACTGTAGTAGTTTAAAGATGTAACTAGTGATAAATCGACGCAAAATGCACAGCGCTACAGTGCAGTTAAACTGCCGTAGCTAAGCTCCCAATTACAATATATCATTTTAATTACCCTTGTTCCAAAATATACATCTCTAACTTTCCTTTAAGATTAATTACATCCATTTGTCTTAACTTTGAACTACAACAGTTTAAAGCTTTAACTTGCCGCAAATAGGGGCAAGAAGCACAGCGCTATACAACGTATTACAATACATCGTTTTAATTATCCTTGTTGGGAAATCTCTATTTGATATCTCAGCATAAATACATGCATTTATTTTAATTAAAATTGCTACTGCGTCACTTTAAAGGTGTAACTTGCAGTGAATTGGAAATAAATGTACTGCTACAGCATAGAGAAACAGCCATAGCTTGGTTCCTAATTTCGAAAGCACTACACTACGGATTTGACCTGGTGTTTGCTATTACCAGCTTTTGTTACTCGGCAATGTAAAGGAACTCACGTTTTGAGCACTAATCCAGAGCTGCTTCTACTCCATAGGTATACTTAAAAATGGTCAAAAGCACTTCAATTTTGCCGCCATTTTTGATAACTTGTTGTTTGAGTCCTGGCACCTTTTTAGAGTTGTTTTTTTTTTAATTGGCAGACCTTGAAACCTAGTAATTGCCACCAAACTTACATACTTTAATATGATTTTTAATTTTATTATTATGTGGTGACCATTTTGAAAACAAAATGGCCGCCACGTTGGTTTATGGACAGGTTTCAGGTGGCACCCCTTCACAAAAGTTTCTCATGGTTGTGGACATGAAGTGCACCGGAGATAGTGTTATCCTTACAAAATGCAGCTTTCTTGAAGAATTTGTGCTTACACACAGTACTATTATCACTGTTTTTAACAGGGAACCGTTTACCGGTGTATATTAAATCAATACAGGCTACCTTGTGTCAAATGAAGGGGCATACTAAGAATAGTGTTTAAAGTCACAAACCATAAGGTTTCTGAAATTGACGTGGAATCTCTGTTACCTCCTCTGGAACCTAAAGCAAAAGGTTGTTTTGACGGTGTGATGTTTAGTAAATGGTGTCACAGTAACCTGGAATGCATGTATGCTGCAGTGAGTCAGTAGATTTTAAAGATAGTTTCAATGTCTTGAATCACCAAAGACAGAAGTAGAGAAGTGACATAAGTAATAAAGGTTGGCTGATGGAGAGAGAAGAGTATCGATTAGGGAACCAACATGCTATCGTCTTCCTGGTAAATAGTTCCAAACCTTATTGATATTATGTAGGAGTTATAGGACTGCAATGAGAAGCTCCAGTCTTTGGGCAAATCTTACAACAGTCTAATTCCCTGTACGTGTTACAACTGAATCCAATTTCCGAAAACGCATATTCTCGTACACAGGAAAGCCCAACTGCCAAGACGGTAATAAGTTACGGACCATTAAAGGCACTGTCGAGGAGTGGCACTCGGCGTGTCGCCGTAGTCGCCGTGAGGAGGTTGTGTTGGCCCGTTTGCGGATTGGTCACACCCGGCTTACTCACTGTTTCCTTTTGCGGGGGGTTGACCCTCCTGAATGTTCTTGGTGTCGGCGGCCACTTACGGTCCGGCACTTACTTGTTGATTGTCGCCATCTTGATGGTGTTCGTCGTCGGTTCCATCTTCCGCATGACATTGCGCGTCAATTGGGCGATAAGTCTGTCCTCCTGTCCGGTGTTTTTCAATTTTTGCAGGAGGTACAGATGTATGACAAGATTTAGATTAGGGGTTTGAATAACATCTCTGTAATGTGTGGTGCAGTGGCAACCCGGACCACTGCACTGTGACTGAGGTTGGCGCTAATGACCAAGTTGTCGACGCGCCATTAAGCCTCATTCCCCCCCCCCCCCAACTGCCATTATTGTTGGGCGTATCGTTCACCGGGATAGAGGCCGAACCAATATTTGCGGCTCCCGGAAAGGACATTAAAAAGACATTTAACGTGTACAAGGAAAACAAAAAAGGGACAGTCATTACTCTGTTAAACAAATAACCAGCAACAATATTAATGAAAAGACAATAACCGAGCTGGAGCAATAAATCAACTAAAAAAAAACTTCGCGTTTACCTGTTTATAGCAAACAGCCTTACAAAATGAAACGCACATAGATGAAGACACAGCAGTTAGGCTGTGTGTGTGTGTGTTTTTTTTTTTGTTTTTTTTTTTCAATAATAAAATGTCATCCCTCAGTCTTGTCTCTTTGGGATTAATTTAACAGGACGGAAATCCAAATCGGATCGATAAATGTTAAATAAATATGGATGCAAACTTATTTACGTTGCCTTTTGGATTTATATATATTTGGATTTATGACTGCCTAAGCAGGGAATTGATACCAAAGACCGAATTCTACCACTGGCCGTGTCAGTATGGCTTAGCACCAGGACTTTGACTTTTGGTTTCAAAGGTCGTGGGTTCAATTCCCCGCTCAGGCAGTCTGACATACAAATCCAAAAGGCAATGTAAGTGGGTTTGCCTCTGTATTTATTTAATTAAACAGCATCATGGAAGGAAATTGTGGCAATTGTTTTCATACAGCTGGAAATTAGGTGCAATGGCAAGATAAGAAGTATTTTTTTTAGTAAGAAAGAAGACCCTCCTGATTGCCACAACACACAGCTCTTAATTTTCGGACAATAACGCTCATTTAGGTCTTGTTCACCCTAAGAAGAGTAAATGTACTAAGCATGTAGACCCTCATCTGCCAGAAGCCCTAAGGCCCTATGCACCTGCAGTACTTCAAACAGAAACAACAATAAAGAGGAGAGCAACAATTGTGCAGCTAGTCACTGAGCTGCCACCAAGAAATTGATTTCATTAAATTAGATTGACTTTTAAGAGTATGAAAAGTTCGATGGGGTACCTTAGTTTTATCTTTATGTACCCTTCTTTGCCCTTATGTATGTAGCCTTATGTACCCTTATATGTAACCTTTTGTACTCTCATGTGTAATATATAATTTTATGCACTCTTACTTGCCCTTGTGTACCATCATGGACCGTTTCATACGTTATGGACCGTTATTTATCTTTATTTGCCCTTTTCTACCTTTTGCAAACTTAATTACCCTTACGTACTATTATGTTCTCTTTTATATCATTTTCTACCGTTCTGTACTGTTATATACCATTTTGTGCCCTTAAATTAACCTTACTGTACTGTTATGAACCCTTTGATACGTTTATTTACCCTTTTATACCCTTTTTTCCATATGTACTATTATTTATTCGTATGGTATTTACTCTTTATTTAACCTTTATTTTTCCTCTATCCTTTGTCGACGTGTCCTTAATCCTTAATCCCTTCCCCTTTATTTACGTAATTTACCATTTATTTATCCGTTATTTACTTTATTTGCCCGTTATTAACTATTGCATTTACATTGTAGTTTGTAATTCTATCTCATTTAGGTGCTGAATTATAAAAATTCCTTTAAAAATGTTACTCGAAATCCTGTTGGACGCAAAATCCGTCAAAAGCTAAACCTGTAGGACACAAAGCCCGTTGGACACTTTCACCTAGTGTAGGCACACACAAAAACTGTTTTCAGTGTCAAAATAAATGTTGCCGTATTTTTACATGTTAGAGAAAGTTTTTAACCACATTTGTAACTCGTGGCTTGTTTAAAGAAATCGTGTAAGCCTCCAGTACTAACCTGATCTTTTCTTGTGGTTCTTGATGGTCAATTTGGGTGACATTTGGGTTTCCTTGTATCATCTCCAATCGAAAGGAACCCTGGGTGAGCTTATAGAATCTCTAGGGGGCTGTTTGCACGTGAAAGTTTGATTGACCTTGAAATGTCCACTTAAGGTCATCACGTTTCTAACTTTGTACCTGAGCGTCGAGACCATTAGAGTAGATTTGAAAGATGTTGGGAGTCATTAACGTAACCTAACCATAACCATTACTACCTAAAAAGATGGAACGAAAATAGTTTAATAACTATAAACGTTATGCGCAAAAGAAAACCGCAAAAAAAAAAGTGCAGCGTGAAGGGCAGGGCTGCCTGACATGCTGCAGCACTTGTTTTTTTGTTATTTTT
Source organism: Lithobius niger (assembly GCA_023313725.1). Classification (NCBI taxonomy): domain Eukaryota; kingdom Metazoa; phylum Arthropoda; class Chilopoda; order Lithobiomorpha; family Lithobiidae; genus Lithobius; species Lithobius niger. The sequence continues at coordinate 54,974 of JAHWFP010259872.1, forward strand.
TTTTTGGGGGGGGGGGTTCTTTTGCCCATAAAATTTGTAGTTATTAACCTATTTTCGTTCTGTCTTTTTCGGTAGTTTTGGGTAATTATTCCCAACATCTTCCATACTTATACCAATGGTCTACAACGCTCGGGTGAAAAGTAAAAAACATGACGACCTTGAACGGACGTATCAAGGTCAATCAAACTCTCGCATGCTAACAGCCCCCTAGCGGCTCTATAATGCTCACCCGGATTACATTTCGATTGGAGATGATACAAGGAAACTTTGTATTCTTGACCATTACTTCTGTTACCCCCTGTATATTATGTAATTAGAACTGAGGGAATGTTTAATGACCTCGTGGCTTATTATCTTCGGACTTATCGGCGTCCCTCCATGATCCTGTTAGCAGTATCCCAAAAACCCGGTGACACTGGCTAAAATAAATAGATGGGCATGTGGTAGACTTGATGGCATAAACTAAATCTCTCTTTGTGGTCATATCTAAATTGGCAATGGAATCTACAAAATTTAGACAAATGGCTACATATAGGCCAGGATTGAAAACTAACTTTCTACTTAGACCTATTGTTGTGGTGGGGATGGTGGTGGAACAGGACTGACGGCTTACTTGATGGTGCATGTTGCCTTGGAGACGACACACAAGCTGTGGTTTTCTAAAATGAAGCACAAATGAAGTGCCACTGGAATAAAGTTTCCCCATCTTGCATTGGTACTGAATAGGTTATGCTGGGCAACTGAAATGTAGTGCAACCTCTTAAAACCTGCACTGACTTGCTGGAGAACGATTGGCCTAGGATGTCTCACATTGTTCAGTGCAACGGTATTAGGCCTGGTAGGCAGCCATTGATGGAGTATTCAGGTATGTTCATACTAAAATCATATTCAACATTTTCCGACCTGGAACATTGAACGATGGACCTGTGTATTTCATCCAAAAGTATGCATTAAGCACACTGGATAGAAATGCAAACTGAAAATATAAATATAGAAAACATAATAGTTGGTGTTGAATTAGGATAGTGTGATGTGCAAAGGTTTTGTAGAAAGGAGCCTTTGTGGACGGATCCCCGCCATACTTAGACCTTTGTGAACCTAAGGTGTAAGCATGACAGGGATCCGTCTTGGTCTTCTTGCTAAAGAGTAAACATGGGAAATTTTAAGGTCAGTTAAAATATGGTCAGGAAGAGATATAATTTTTTTTGCGCCAGAGAAAATCTACTCAGCAGGAAGATACCTCAGATGGAAAGAACGGAACACGTCCCACAGCACTGACCATTTACCAACGTTGACAAGCAGACAGCAATGCTTGTTAACGATAGTCCCGGAAATCGTTCACTACCTCTTTTTGATTCAGCAACTCTAATTAAAGACTGTTCTACGATATCCAAACCAATGTCAAGGTGGCCAATTTATCTTCACTTCAAGCATTCATAATTATGCTTCAGACCACTCTGAAAGAAATAACATGACGGTCTGGATTATAGGAAGAGCATACTCTAAAACTGGAACTTTCCTTCTGCAAAACGATGTACAATTTAACGTTAGTGGAGAGATGTGTGTTAAATCAAGTATTCCAACATGGTCAGCAGTGATTCCTTACACAACCACTGCTATGCCTTCGACTGGAGTCCCAAGTCACCCCAAAGACACCTGCACCATTATCGGAATGGTCAGCATTGCACACGGTTATGCTTCAAGCATAAAGTGTTAACCACATAGTCGTGGAGCAGGGCCAAAAAAATGTCTCAGCATTGAACATGTGCTTATACATCCCAGCTAAACAACTGCAAATGAACAAACCTGATGTGGGTCATTTTGTTCTAAGGCCAAGGGAACTACACATAACCATGGTTATGCTTAGATGCATTGGAAACTACAGTGAAAACAGAGGACTAGATATACAATGGATTGAAAGTGGCTTGTATGACTCTGTAGCAACATGTTCCATTCTAGGGGATAAACATGTACGTATAGGCATAGAAGCGCAATGAATAACTGTTTAAGCTCTGTGCACTCTTTAACTTTGAAGCCTTTACAACTCGGCACTCGGCTTGTTGCTGCAGCCGCCGGGAAAAGGTGGTGCTAGCCCGTTTGCACGTTGGTCACACGAACCTTGCTAATTGCTTTGTTTTGAGGGGTGGGGGTAATCTCTCCTTAATGTCATTGGTGTCGCCGGCCTCTCATGGTCCGTCACTTTCTTGTTGATTGTCACCATCTTGATGGTATTCATTGCCGTTTCCACCTTCCACGGAACAAAGCTTGTCAAATGCATGGTGATTCTGTCTTCCTGTCTGGAGTTCTTCACTTTTTGCAGGAAGTACAGATGCACAATAAGATCCAGATTTGGTGTTTGGTGAACATCTCTGTAATGTGTGGCGCAGTAGGATCCCGGGCCACACTGTGACTGAGGTTGGCGCTAATGACCTAGCTGTCGACACGCCGTTAAACTTCAATCCCCCAATCCCCCGTATTTCTCGTAAACCTGAATCGTTGATCGTAAAAACTCTTGCATTCTTTGTTTGTAAAACACATTATTCAATGTGAAATCCTGTGCTCGACCTACAGACATAGGGCCTTAGAGCTGCGGCGGGCAGATGACCAGGTGCAGTTAATACTCACTAAAACCCTTTGACCCCTAACCTTGGCCGCACCCTGGCATTTTCGGGGAAGGGACCTGGTGCCTCGTGCTTATGTCGATAGTTGCATGTCAAAGATGCCAATTTTATTTTGAATCTTTCCAGCTTAATTGCCCCTCTCATTGTCGTGGGGCAGATAACCCAATTTGGGCTCGTACTCTTTAAAAACCAACCACAACTAATACACACACCAAAGGGTTTTGTAGTGAGCATTTACCACTCCTGGTCATCTGCCCGACGAAGCTTTAAGGCCCAATGTATGGAGCACCCTGATTCCCAAGCAGTCACCCACCCAAAACGCGCACCAAAAACACAAAACTGTTTCTAACAATTGGTTTTTACCAACTGATTGCTATCAATTTGTTTTTAACAATTGCTGGTAGATTTTCCTTAATTTCCAGCCCGAAATATACCCGATATTCGATCTGAAAAAAAATCGCTCCCAGAGTTGTACTTGGTCAGCATACAAAATTTCATCAAATTCGGTTCAGTAATTTTGGAGTGATATTATGACAAAGAAACCCCAATGAGCCACTGCGTAAGGAGCTATGCTCCAATTAATGCTCTTGGGTCCCTCATCATAGTTACTATATTACAGACATTCCAACTGCTACCAAAACTCAGCATTCCGAGTTGGGCATGCTGAATGATCCATCTTTGAAGTTAGAAAAAATGTCGACATAACCGCCAAGGTTTAAAAAAAAAACACACCCTTGTTTTAAAAAAAAAATGTATTATAGCTAGCCAACCCCGCTACTTTTCCACACTTTTTAAGCAATTTTATAGGCGTATTTTAGAATTCTATTCTTAAGTTGCTTGGCCTTGCTACAATTCTTATTTCGAAAAACTTCAACACTACCATCGTCGATTCAACAAATGATAGTAATCTGTTTAGAAATAATCTTACCAGCAATGCCTCTCGAGACTCGGATTTGCATCCATTAGGCCATTTTCCTCAATGGTGAAGCTATTCTGGCTTTTCTGATATTGAAAGGTTTTCTGAATCTTGACCCCAAACAGCTTATTTCCCATTTGCTGGGCTTCAGGGCCAGAACATGGTCATATCTTTTTTCATGTATGTGGGGGGAAGGGGTATGCATCCCCTTCCCCCACACACATGAAAGAGAAATGTGTTACATTTCCTTTGGGTTCTTTACAAAGGGGAAGAAATAATTAAAACAAAGTGAAAAAAAGTAGGTACAAATTATATCACAGCTTATCAGATTAACAATGAAGGCCACTATTTACCTCAACAAATTTAATTGAGGTGATTTCTCGAATGCTGATCGGATGCAAAATGAGAGAATAAGGACTTTGGAAGAATTTTGATTTTGATAAAAGATTGTGAGGCTGCAAAATGTTTAAAGCTTTTTGAGAATTCTGGCGTGGATTTTTCTTGTCACTTTTACATAAGTTTGTTAAATTTTAAGGAAGATTTTAAGGAAAATTGTTTAAAAAATCTGAAGGAAAAAAATTAAATATTAATTTTATAAATTACCAATTCATTTATAGAATTAGTTTTCATTAAAGACTTTATTAAATACATTAACGTCAAAAGTAAACTGGAAGCCAAAGGAAAACAATACAGGAATACTTTTAAAAGTACGGTATATAAATAATCAAAATCAAAGCTGCAGGGATGCTACTTTGGGTCTACAATCGTATAGCTAGGATTACATCTCTATGACTCTTTAATTCTAGCTCCAGGATTAATTCTCTATGGCTCTACAGTCAAAGAGAATGAAATAAGTCTTTTTGGCTCTACAGTCACAACCCTGGGATTACTCCTCCATGGATTTTCAATTGCAGCTCCAGGATTAATTCTCTATGGCTCTACAGTTGAAGAAACTGCAATAGGTCTCTATGGCTCTACAGTCGAAGAAACTGCAATAGGTCTCTCTGGCTCTTCAGTCGCATTCCTAGGATTGTTTTTCTATGGATCTTCAGCTTGCAGCTCCAGGATTAAGTCTTTATGGCTCTGCAAGTCGAAGAAACTGGGCTAAGTCACTGTGGCTCTTCAGTCGCATTCCTGGGATTCCTTCTCTGTGGCTCTTCAATTGCAGCTCCAGGATTAATTTGCTGTGGCTCTGCAGGTGAAGAGACTGGATTAAGTCTCGGTGGCTCTTCAGGTGCATCCCTGGGATTACTTCTCTATGGCTCTTCAGTTGTATTTCCAGGATTAATTCTCTACGGCTCTTCAGTTGTATTTCCAGGATAAATTCTCTATGGGTCTACAGTTGCAGAGACTGGATTAAGTCTCTGTGGCTGTTCAGTCTCATCTCTAGGAATACTTTCTGTTGCCTTTCAGTTGCATCTCCAGGATTAATTCAGTGTGGCTCTTCAGTCGAATCTCTTGGATTAACTTTCGGTGGTTTTTCATGACTTGTCAAGCGTGTAGCAATTCTGTCGAATCTAATAACTGAATTCCCTATTGCTTTTTAGACGCATCTCCAGGATTAATTCTCTGTGACTCTTCAATCGCATTCCTACGACAATTCTCCGTTGCTCTTCAGTTGTATCTGCTAATTCGCTCATCCGTGGTTTTATTTTCAGCAGCATTTTTGGTTTTATTCTCTACAGCGTTAACTGACGTTTTGCCGTTTTTTAGCCCATTCTATTGCTTTTATTTTACGTGAAGTAGCTCTTTATTTCTCTATCGTGCTGGCCTAATTATAAGGCCGGATTTTTTTTTAAAGTTTGAGTGTAGATAACCTATGCATTACAGCACCCTTTCTTCTATACCTCTCACCCTTCATGTATTGCAACTGTATAATCTGATTATTGTCACCACTTTCCTGAAGGCTGACGTTGCGTAATACCAACATCTATATGTATCCACGATGTTAGCGCAAATTAGCTATTTATAGATTTTAGCTGGTGAAATGTTGTCTTAACCTAAGGTTTTCAATACTTCTGTACCTTCACCGTTAACCATTTTTAAAAATAAAGATTACTTATTTAAATAGAGCGAAAAGTAGGGCGAAAGTAGAGTTTGAAAAAGAAAAATGCCAAGAGCGATAATATGAAAAAATAGATATTTTATTACCACGTGCTGGAGAACACGTTTACATGTAAACAATATTTGAATTTAACATGTTAAAATCCACAGAAACAAGAAAAGCACTAACACTTGTCCCCATTTATGAGATATTGTAATAGCTGCAGAATTTGAGGAACCTGCAGCTGAGGAGTAAGAGGAAATGCACTTGTTATTTGTGTCACGCTTACAGAGGTTCCTAGCCTTCAACGGTAGAAATGTACCACGAGTCGGCAATGGTCGTGGGGTTGGAGGGCGCTTAAGAGCGTTGCCTACGTAGTCTACTTCATCTGCAAAAGAAATGATCATTCTGAGAATTTACTATAATACTAAAAGTAATAAAAAACTAAACGTCAATGAGAAGTTACCGTAAATATTGTATTAAACGCCCATGGGTTGTTAAAATTAATTTGATAAAAAAGGGAATGGGCCGTGGCAAAGTTATAATTGGAATCTCATGACTTCTCTCCACGGAGGGGTGTCTAGGCCTAACTCCATCGCGGAAAATTCGGCATTTATGCGATCATTAACGTACGTGATCTGGGTTTGGTGTTGCATTAAAGCGCAATGCCCTTATTCTCATTTG
>JAHWFP010259872.1:71238-84692 GCA_023313725.1 Lithobius niger
GGGCTAACTGCGTGCGTGTGCATTGCCGTACATGTAAGCACGTTACAAGCAAAAGCAGCAACTAAACACAGAACTTTACGCATTGCGTTTAAAGTACGCATCCTCAGCCACTTATTTGTGACAAGCATATTTTCGGGGTCGTGGGGAGGGGAGTTTAACAATTTACCAAAACATCCAAAAGTATATAAAAAAAAAATACTTTTTGGGTCAAAAGAGCCAAGACATTAAGAAAAGCGTTACTCTTCTTTTGAAGCTACAGTTTAACAATTGAAGTTACCCTATTATTTAGGTTAGTTGTTGAAGCCTTAGCAGACGAATATTCACTAAGAAGTGACGAGGCTAGTAGAAGTTAATTAAGCAATAGGTAACTCTACCGGCAAAGACCTCCTCTTCGACGTATGGTGGCGGTAAGTGTTGAGAGTTTAGATTCTTATCGTTGTGTAAATCCAGGATGCCTGTGCGAAACGAAAAGAAAAGCAATTTGTTTGTTATCAACAATATGTGAAAACATTCTTTAATAACATTTGAAAGCTTAATACTTTTAAAAGATTAAGCTCAGTAGCATCAAGAATAAGGAATGAAGGACCCTAATTGATTCTGTGTAAACCAGCATTGGATCAAACCACGTGACCTAATCAAACATATAGGAACATGAAAATTCGTTTCCAGTCTAAACATGATTCTGAATTATATTTTCTAGACCTACATACATCAACGGGTTTGCCAACTGTACTGTACACTGAAAACGGTAGAAACATGTACGAATTATAGCCCTGCTCTTGCAACAAAGCTCTGCTGATAAGTGGTTTTCGTGCGACTTTTTTTCCGACAGCTTCCATGGACTGAAGGAAGCTGTTCCGAGAAAAATGCCGCACGAAAACCACTTAATCAGCTGATCAGGGTTGCAAAAGTAGGGCTGTAAGTTTCATTCTGCGTTGCCAGGTGTACTTTCTTCGTTGTCATTGTTTTAAAGACACATGTTATATCCCGTACCAATCCAGTTGAAACAATGCTTTTTCTTCGAAACTAACACGGTTCCCACTTATCACAGGTAATATCCCGACTCCCGAGTGCAAGAGTAGTTATCGATAATGTTTTGGAGCACGAAAGTTTTTGCTCCCATTAAACTCGTGAGTGCTTGTGTTTGCTAATTATTAATATCCCGAGTCATGAAGTGACGAGGGAGCTTATTGCCAACTCAAGCATGAACGAGTTTAAGGGAGCAAAAACTTGAGTGCTCCAAAAAGACCAATAACTGCACGCAGCAGGAGGGGTATTTAACCAGAGTATTTCGCGAGAATTATTTTATCAGTTTATTAATAAATGAATTACAAACATTTATGGGCGTATGTAAAAATTTCTGCATTTTGTATTAATGTTGTTGTACCTTTATTTATTTTTTAGCGAGTCTATTAGTTGAGGGTTACGTGAAATAGCCGCTCCGTCACTTTCATACTGTCAGTTTCGTTTTTTTTTAATACGCTTCAGAAGGCAGATGTTAGCAGGTTGCATCTCCGTAGAAACGATCACAGAATGCCACTGAAAATCTTTCATTTACGCATTATTAAATTATCCTAAATGTTGACGTGTAGCAGTTAAATTATCTAAACGTTTTTACATCCATATTCGTTATTTATTATTATGTATTTATCTAATCACAAATCTGTTTGCCACTGCACTGTCGGAAATCCGCTGTCTAAGCATCGTCCAGTCCAGTCAGTCTGTTGCTCGCTGTCTTGGTTGCTATGGAAACGAATACGGCATCGCTATTAAAAACGCTTAAAATAAGTTTGAGTAACAATGCCTCATCCGATTTCCTAACTGTTCAGGATTTCAAATGTACAGTGGTGAATGTTAGATGGATAAAATCGAAAAACTTCAAAATACCAGTATTACCTGATTGATTTTGGTTTCTATTGCCTTCTGAAAAATATACACTACCTAATTTTTAGCATTCTCTTCCCCTAATGCTGTTTATAATAGAGACAGAAAAAGAGTGTTGCACCGCTTCGCAACCCACTGCACATCCTCCATGATATATAAACTCGGGCGGAGCGCGCCGGTCATCTTTTCATCCTCAGTGTGCCCTTATGGCGACAAGAGGGGAGAAGGGTGGGCATTAGGTAATGAATATTTTCAGAAGGCAATAGAAACCAAAATCAGCCAGGTAATACTAGTATTTTGAAGTTTTTAGTTGCCAATAAAAATATACATTGCCTAATTTTTAGCATGCCACAGACTTCGTCAAAGGCGGCGGGCGCCATATAACAAAGCCCCCTAGGGTAGCGAGCGGGTGTCCCCCAAAAGTACAAACTTTTCTCAGTGTAAGGGAGGTCTGAGGGTTGGAGGGGCGATTAGGGTGTTACAGCATGCGTCGAGCTGCGATGAAGGGCTGATGTGATAAAGACATCTGCTTGATGGGACATGTCTCATAAGTAGTGCGTGGTAAAGACAGTGGGACTACGCCAGGAAGCCGCTTCCATGATGGCTGTAACTGGGACCTTACTAAAATAGGTCTATTAGGCGGAAATAGCAAACAGCTCGTGAGCTGTGACACGAATGCCTTGTTCTGCACAGCTGATGTCAAGGGTGTTGTAGGTTCGAACGATGACGGTTTTTATCCAGGTTGCGATCATACGAGCGAATGTTTCGCCAGAGCGGGAGGTGAACGGGAGGAAGAGCTGGGAGCGTCCTCGGCGGAGCTGTTTAGAGGCTTTCAGGTAGAATCGTAAAGATCGTACAGGGCGTAAGGAGCGTTCTTCGTCGTCTCCCAAGATGTTGGAGAGAGTGGGTATAATGAAGGGCTGTGTCCGTTCGGAAGGCTTCTGGGTATTTGCCCGGTATGACTCTTTAGGCGTCAGGGTGACACCAGAGTAGTTGTCCAGAAAAAAAAAACAATCTTTAGGAGAGGCGGAGAGGGCTTGTAGCTCACTGCAGCACAGGCAGGAAGCTAGGGTAGGAGAAAAACAGTTTTAAGGGTGATGTGGCTGTGGGGACTAGAGGCCATCAGTTCGTAGGGAGCGGAGAGCAAGGCATTGAGAACAATGAAGAGGTCCCAGTCCAGAAATTACCTGCGGGTGCTGGGCCGGTCAATATCGAAAGAGCAGATAAGAGAAGTGATACAGAAATCGTCCAGGTGTGCAGTCCTGCCAGCGGTGCGAAATACAGCATTGAGGGCAGAGCGGTAAACGAGAATTGTGGAGCCGCGAAGCCCATCATCAAATAGAAAGGTCAGGAATCAGAGTAGTTTGGACACAGGTAGATTGACCGGATCGACACGCTGAGTGATACACAGACAAAACACCATTTCCAATGACTGTCATAGATTTTCGAAGTGGAGTCCCGGACTGCTCTGAAAGCGATTCGAAGGGCTTGTTCTTCAAAAACGCCCGACGTTTCGAGCAGTCGGATGATAGTAGCCACCCGTGAAGTTGCAACGCCTGTGGGTTGGGATGGTGGAGGATCGAGCCGTGGCTCTGTGTGAGAAGGTCCGAAAACACTGGGATGCTGTGAGGAGAGTCGATGAGTAGGTCGTGGAGCACAAGAAACCAAGCCGCCGCTGGTCAATCTGGGGCGACTAGGAGAAATGTCCCCATGGTCCGGGCAATCTTGGAGGGTGGAAAGGCATAGGTGAAGAGGTGATTCCCATTCAGAGTCAGGGTGTCGACGACCCAAGCTCGTGGGTCCAGAAGTGGACTGACAAACAAGGGAATTCCGGCATTGAACCTCGTGGTGAACAGGTCCAGCATGGGAAAAAAGGGCATTGCAGATGAATGGGTAAAGGGTCCAATCGCTGGCCGGTGGTGCCTTTCGGGACAGGGAATCGGCAATCACATTGCGGCTGCCCGGGATATGGAGCGGGAGGAGGCAAATCGGAAGCGTGATGTAGAGGCGAAAAATGTCAGATGTGACAAGGTTCAGGAAGCAGGAATGAGTACCGCTCCCCTTCCGGAGGTATGTCACTGCCGTGGTATTGTCGAGGTGGACCTGTATCACTTTGCCTGCAACGAAATGTTGAAAATGCCGGAGGGCGAGAAGGACTGCTTGTAATTCCAGAACGTTGATGTGATCTCAGACAGGAGGAACCCACATCCCAGAGGTTGTGAGGTTGCCGATGTACGCTCTCTATCCTGTCAGGGAGGCGTCGGTGAAGAGGTGTAAATCCGGAGCAGGCACATGAAGGGTCACTGACTGTGTGAGGTGAAGGACGTCCATCCACCAGTTGAGAGTTGCAAGGGGGAAGGAGTGGTGAAGCGGCCATGCTGGGAGGAGTAAGGCGAAGCGAGGATCCCCCCATTCCTGGGTCCGCAAATAGTGGAACGGGCGAGCCATCCACCGTCTGTAAGGAACGAGGTCTGAGAGGGAGTCGACCATAACGATAAGAGAGTTGATGTCGTGATAAGTGTAACGTGGAAGGGACAGGAACAATCGTGCTGTGGATAGGAAGTTGGCAGTCCTTTCGGGTGATGGAGCGACAGTCTCACGGAGGAGGTTGAAGGATACCCCAAGGAAGACAAAACTTTGTGCAGCTCGTAGCTGGGACTTAGGGATATTCAGGCCAAAACCAAGGCGGACCAAAAGAGACGTGACGGTGTGAGGTTGGAGTGAAGGTGAGAGATGTGTTGGTGAGGGAGTAGCTAGTTATCGAGAAAGGCATGAATACAGATGCCTTGTTGATAAAGGTAGGCGAGGACGGGGTGGAGCACAAGGGGGAAGATCTGCGGAGCGGCGTTTAGTCCAAAGGGGAGACACAAGAATTCGAAGACGTCGCCGTTGACGACGAAACGAAAGAAGTGCCGGACAGAAGCATGAAGCGGAATGTTTAGATACGCGTCAGATAGTCTAAAGAAATCGTCCAATCGGGGGGATGGGGGAGGTGTGACTGTCGAATTGATTCCATTGTTTCCATTTGAAAGTGTGGGTTCCTGATGTAACGGTTGAGAGGGTGAAGGTTGACAATTAGGCGTGTACCCTCCCGATTTTTTGGGGCATACAAAAATGTGACTGCAGAAGCCGGGCTGGATTGGTCTGGGAGCAGTCCGAATTGCTTGTTTTGCGAGTAACACAGAAATTTCAGCGGAGAGCACAGCCGTGGGAGGAACTTCCAGCTGCCAAGGTGGGTACTGCAGCGGAGGGGGATGGAGGAATTCTGGGCAAAACCCCTTGGATACTATGGAAAGGATAACCGGGTCTGAGGTCATTCCTTCCCAAGCGGAGTGATAGAAACGAAGGCACCCCCCCCCCCCACTGGTTGTTGGGGTACTGAAATGTCAATAAGTAGAGCAGCCTTGGTGGCGGGGTCGAAAACAGGAGCGTTGTCGACGGTTCGGGGTGGAGGAGCAGCCAAAGGACTGTCCGTGTCCACGGCCTTGGGACTTGGCCCGAAAGGGCGATCGGGAGCGGAGCATCGTTCATCTGTGGATGGGCCCAGTCATCCTTGGGTTGGTCGGACTTGGGCGCGGTGGAGGACCGGGAGCGAGGGAACAGCCGTTGTCGATGAGGCTTTGGTTTGCCAGAAATATCTAGGTGTGGCGTCACTTTAGGGATGAGTCCTCAGAAAAGCGTGTTAGATTTGTGAATGGATAACTTCCGGTGCACGTGTCTGATGGAATCATGCAGATTGGGAGCAGTGTTCAAGGCCACCTCTCGTAACAACAATGTGGAATTGAAAAGTGCACTGGTGAACCAGTTTGTGGAGTGGTAAGTTACGAAACACGCCTTGCGGAATACGTGATTAATGAGGAAGGCTAGTTGGCAAGTGTCTGCCGGATTGGGGTCAGCATAGAGTTGTTCACATAGGGCGTTAGCCACTGTATTGAGGACATCCGCTTGTGAGGCCGCGCGTAGTCCTAGGCGGAGGAGGCGGTCATTATCCCGAAGCACAAAAATTGGGACCGCAGCTTGGTGGGGAAGGAATAGGGAGGAACCGAAGTCCATTTTTGCCTCCACCGTTAAAAACTCTGTTTGTGGATAGGTTTCAAAGTTGCAAGGATTGGCAGTCCATCACGAGTGGGGCAGAAAAAAGCAGTTTCACGCCCTGGACGTGGAGGTGGGGGATCAGTGTCAAGTTCAAGCGGTGGACCATTGTTCAGAAGGATGCCACCGATCCGGAGGAGGGTAATTAGCAGGATTGTAGACTGTCCAAGGAGCAGAGGCTGGTGAGGGAGCTGGTTTCGAAGACCAAAACCCCCTGTTTTGGAAAATCCCCTATTTTTGCAAGGCGTAGTAGAGGCAGGGTCCGATTTGTAGAGAAAGCATTCCGGAATAATACTTTCAGCGGTTTTTAATAAGTCGGGCAACGGGATTTCGGATGGGTCCAGTTCACCGGGGAATGGTGGATCCACTGGTAGAGGCGCGACCTGATCCTGAGAAAAATGCGACCTGCGAATACTATCACTGAGGAGTGAGATGCAATCATCGTGATCAACAAGCAACGGAACTGGGGCAAGAGCCGGAGCTGGAGCAGGCGGTGCTGAAGGGCCAGTTTTGGTAGTGGAGAGCCAAGGACGTTTGACAGGGGCTACCCAAGCGGAAGTGAAGGAGAGGGAATCAGGCAAAAACTATCATTATGAGGGTTCTTGAGGACCCGAGCAATCACAGCTGAATGCATAGCGCCCTGGGTTCCAAAATAAGATGACATGGGATCGAATAGCATTGCTGATCCATGGGACTCACCCAACAAATCAAAATTTTGATGTGTTAGTAGAGAATAGGATCACCTCCTCCTGTGGGATCAGCAATTGTAAAGGTGCTCAATGGGTTAACATCAGGAAATAGACTTTGCGCCTATTTTGTAAATATTGTAGGCCCATTGTATAAATTCATTTAAAATGTATATGTATGTTCATTTTAATTACTTCACCATACTTAAAAATCTGAGAGCATTCACTCAGTTAAGTTTGGGCTTTTTGCCTTATGATGTGAAGTACTGCTTTTCGCTGGCCTTTTTCACATCTTGGCTTTTTATTTAAGTAAGCGTAAGCTACGTACAATATTAATTTTAAAGGCTATCGTTTGCTATCACATTTAGTTTCACTTTCATTATCTGCAGTCTCTTTCTGCATCCCATGCCGAAGATGTGTGCCAACGCATAAAATGCCTTGTTATCAGTCACTGACTGGGCTGGTAGACAGCGTGTTGCTGCCATTAATTGCAACTAGCAAACAGCCCCCCTCCCCATTTACTCATCCTAACCCCCCTGCCTCGCATTCCACCCATTGCGCTGTCTGATCATTTCCATCCCTGTTCCCCCTCCCTTGGAAACCCTGGTGTTAGAATGGAGAACGCCACTGTTATTCTCAGTGTGGCTGAATTGCTTGTTTCTCTGTTTTGATACCAAGAGCGATAAGCCTACAACAACAATAGTGCATGCAATGATTGTTACTCAACCAACTTTGAAACTATTCAACTGGGCTGTAATAGCAAGCAATATGGGGTTGTCGACTGCTCGCTCTTTTTCTTTGCTCTGGAGCCAGCATTATTGAAGCAAAATTTCGTTTGTTACTGATTATCACCCTCGGCCTTTTTCATTTCAGCGCATGCTGATGATTTTGCTAAGTGCGTCACAACTAAGGGTATTATATATATATATATATATATATATATATATATATATATATATATATTCTTACATTGTTTATAACAATTGCAAAGTCTGTTTCAAGATAGCAACAATAAAGCGATTTAACTGCAAGCCAAAATTATCAGTAATTAGCACGGCCGGCAGGCAGTCCTTATTAGAGTTCGTTTACGCACGAGAATTTTCAAAAACTGGACCTGAGGCGGAGGAGCGGCTAACAATATGAAAATGTTACATGTAACAATGTGCAATAAAGACGTGAGGCGCACAAGATCTGGTAAGAGATCACTCGAACAAGATGTAACGATGCTTGGGCACGGGGAAAGTAACATTGTCGTCGTATCTTGTTCATTCCTGAAATAACTGTTAACTCGTTGAGAACCAACGTGAAACGGTCCTGATTTTCTCTTAAATCTTCAAGATTTAAACCTTATGATGCATTGAGCGGCCTACACGACTGAATGACTTATTTAGTTCTTCAATGCTTGCTTCGGGAAGCTAGTTGATTTGTTTTTGCGATTGTTAACCACGATACTGCATCTGCCTGCAACAATGCAAAAGCAACTGCCCATCAAGATAACACATGCTAAATCAAGACACACGCTAGTGCGTTGCCATAAAATAATAGACATCGGACGAAGTTTGGCCGGAACATGAACCTAATTATGCATTTCAAATGCTCAGTTTTTTCGCAAACAAAATTGGGTGGACAGTGTAAATACTGTACAAATGATAGATCAGACCGTAGCAATTACAATAAAAAAGAAGAGAAAAAAGCCAACAAATTAACTGAACAAAAAACGGCTTCGTCGTTTAGAAAAAATGATTAGAGCTCGTATCCCCATACTCACAGCTGTCAACGAATAAAAACGGATTAGAGTTCACTCGAACGCAACGAACTATAATTTGAACTCCAATTCCAGGGAACAAGGATTGTAACATGCCAGCCTCCACACAAAATACACATATAGCCACTCACAAGAATCGGACTTAAAATGTAACACGCAGACAAATTTAAAAAAAGCCTGTATAATACACAAATTAAGTGCATGCACACGCACAAACATTAAACATTTCAAATACAAAATAGTGTTCACTTTCTGACATAACCATTGAGTAAAACCAATCCTTGTTACCTGGAATTGGAGTTCAAATTATAGTTCGTTGCATTCGAGTGAACTCTAATCCGTTTTTATTCGTGTTCCTTGACAGCTGTGAGTATGGGGATACGAGCTCTAATCATTTTTTTTAAACAGCGAAGCCGTTTTTTGTTCAGTTAATAATGGTTTTTAACAAGAATCAAAAGGTTATGCCGCCGCTGATATAAAACGACCTATGCTGCCTTCGATGAAAATTTTGAGATGCACAGCTCAGTCACATACCGAGCTTTTTACATTCACGTGCATGAACTTCGGTTATGTTGTGTTAGATTAGGTTATGTTTGGTTCAGTGGCACACCTGAGGGTGGGTGTGGGAGCAAGCTGGCTGTAACTGCTCCCCCCCCTCCCCCCGTCCGAGCTGGGATGTTAATTAGGGTTATGGTTGGCTCAGTGGCACCTCCAGTGGAAGTGGGAGGGCAAGCAAAACTTGAGCAACCCCCCCCCCACGTCCTGGGTTTTACTTTCCAGAGTGGTTTATGTAATTTAGGTCTTTCCCTTTATGTCACTACCAACTTTTTTTTATCCATTTTACTGAACTTTTGCACTCGCAGGCACGTACTTTGGTTCAGTTAGGTTAGGTGGAAGTGGGTGGCCGAGAAGCAAGCTGGGACAACTGTCCCCCTCCCCCTTCGCCCCCGGAGACCTGAGACTAAGTAATTTCCAGAGTATTGATATAATTTGGATATTCTGGTTATGTCACCATCAGCTACAATTTTTTTTTACGGAGCTTTTTACATTCGCAGTCATGTACTTCGGTCATGTTATGTTTGGTTCAGTGAGGAGGGGGGGGGGGAGCAAGAGAGTTAAGGCGACTTTCTCCCTCCCCACCCCCAAGACCTGAGAAGTTAGGTTAGGTATGTTTGGTTCATGGCGCATCCAGGGGAAGGCAGGGATGTAAGCAACCTGGGGAACTTCCCCCTTGTATACTAAAACACACAAAAGCTAAAAAAAAAAAAGAAACATTCACATTTGTTACCAGTCATTCCTTTCCAATTGTATAATTCGTATACAAGTTAATAACCCAAAAATAATGTAGCCCGTTTTTATAACCTGAGTACATAAAGAAATAAAAGCACATCCTATTTCCTGGAGAAAGGACGAATTCACAATACACTGTAAGCGCTAGGTCTTCTCTTATTAGTTTCTGTATTTGTAATGAAGCTTTGTTGCCAACTACTTTCTAATTAATTCCTATGAGTATGATAATTAAGAAGTCAGTAATGGAATGATCTTGATAGCATTCGGCAAGATCATCCGTTTTTTTGTATAACAAATGGCCCCTTCATCATAATACCCCAGTTTCACGACTCGGATTATAGTCATGATCGTAAGTCACAAATCTGGATCGCAAGTTAACACATCAACATATATGGCGCTTTTATCAAAGATTTGCTCACCTGCAGGATCACCAACAGTTGACGTGAACAGGCTCGTAGAAATATACAGGAGTGCAACACTGATAAACTTCTTACAATTCATGATCAAAACGAGAGTAGACTTTATGCACCTTCTGAAAGTATAAATAATTAAGATCATGCAAATACGTCGAATACCCACCCCGTTTTGCGTTATTGGCACTATTTTTTTTTAATATAATAATAATAACAAATTTAGTTGTATAAATGTTTCACGAAGGACTAAGAAGTCTTTGTACGGCAACAAACAAATATTTTGTAAAAAATTATCCAGTGAACAAATAATACACTTGACACACAAAATAATAGCAAAAGTCCCTGCAATATGTTCAACATCACAAATCTTATATTTAACAATAAGTACAGTTGGAGTTATAAGTTAAGTACCAATTAGCAGTCTTTAATTTGTTTTCAGCTGTAGAAACTCTTCTGATATCTAGCAGATTAGTTGGAATTTGAATAAAAATGAACGAAATGTAAAAACTTTTATTTTTGTTACATAATTGTTTTTGATAAGTGGAATCCTGCATCTTAATGTATTGTGACGAAGGAAATTCACTTTAAATGCATCTTTAAGTTTAAACTAATTTTTAAAATAATTTAATTTGTTCCTCAATTTATACATGCTTAAAATACTGTTTTTGTTTTGTAATTCAGCAGTTGATTCATAGCAGTTTGTTTTCCAAAATACTTAATGTTATATTGATTTTACACTTGATCTTTAATCTTGTTCTTCGTTTTATCAAGTACACAATGTGTTACGTAAAAGCGATGCTTAATTGTAGACTCCTTTGAACAAGTTGACAGCCTTTGATTTTAATCAATAATACAAATTTTCGCCTGTAGTATCCTGGCAAGCGTTCGCAAGATTAAAAAATAAACATAAGAAAGCTCATATTTCTTTGTAGGTCTCCTCCCCCCTCGGACCCTCCCATTCCGCACCACGAACACACACACACACACACACACACAAATTTGATATTATTGCTTGGAGTCACTTAATTGCAATTTTTATTATTCAAAGGAATGGCTACTGTGATACTGCAGGCGAAAATTTGATATTACTATTTATTGAATGTCACCAGTTTACGGAACTATACACAATTATTCTTAATTATTAATTAAACTATAAGCACAGGGTAAAGGATAAACTAAAAATGAACTACTTAAGGGATTATTGTAAATGTAAAGTTCCAAAGATTAAAAATAACTACGGCCTCAAGTGAAAGAACCGTTCCAACAATTTTTAATAAGCTTCCACCATTTTTAAGAAACTTAACAAGGTGTAGCAAAATAAGTATTATATAAAAAAAATTCGTAAATGATATGTAACGTTTTACACTACCAATAATCAGCACGGGTATAAGGGTTTTGCTGGGAAATTTATCAGTTTTTTTTAAGTTTAAATTTATTTGATAGATTGTTTATCTTGTTTTAATCTTTTTTTTTTTAATATTTACTGAACTGATGCAATGTTGTTATTATAGCCATGTGTATATCGAAATATTGTATTAATTAGTTCTTTGCTATTAGGTTTAAGATGGTAATTTAATTGTAAGTATAACAATTGGAAATACATTATTAAAATAATTATTAAATAATTAAAATCAAAGGAATTGTGCTTCTTAGACTAGGGTGTTGGACCAGCGCCTTTTCGGTACACAATTTACTCTTAAATGAAAATAATTTCAGTTAATATATTTTTTCTCCACTTAGCACATCGCTTTTCGAGGTTCAACATCGTTGTCCGTCCTATCCAAGGAAACGTATGTACAGTGTGGCGCCCTATTACACACTTCCATCTTTCGAAAAGAGTTTAGCTGTTGTTAGGCATCACATGAAAAACAACAATGCAACTTGGTAAGCTCAAAACTTCGTTTAGGAGAAAATCATGAATAGAAGAGAATTATGACAACTATGAAGTCATTATTAGTGACACAGCTTAACGTTTTTTTCGTTGACAGATAGCAACGGGATACAACTCGGTATTGGGTAGGCCTACTAGAAAATCGCAATAAAATAAACTTTCTGTACTGGGCTAAAATTTGAAATTTAACAAACAACTTATTTCAATCTAGCATGGTTCAAACATTAGAGGAGACGTATCACTACATTATTACCATCACTAACAATCACGAAGTAACTTAATATATGCAACATTGGGTTTGTGTAAACTATTAAGATATTGTTTTATAGAATTACAATAAGGAAAGCGAAATTCGTTTCTTATTAATATCAATAAAGATGCAACCCTTTTTCTGTAAAAGGCAGCAGGCTTACGCGTGCACCGACTAAAATACATGACGAGCGAATCACTTGTATGACACTGTATGATTTGTCACTGTTCCCTTATTTATTAATGGATTGTAGAATTGGTCCAGAGACGTTTTACGAATTCCTTACAAGAATACGTGAATAGCCATACCCAGCGACTCTCGTTAAGCTAGTACTGGGAGCCTTGAAGCTTCAGAGATCGAATATAGACCTCACTTTCGTATTTAAGATCCTTCGTAACCTTTTTTATATGTTCATTTACCTGGAAGAAGGACCACTGCTTCAAACCTATCCGGCCTAAATGCAGTCTTAAAGCAACATCCAGCCTGCCTTATAACCTTCCACCTGCCTCACAACACCCACACGACGATCATATCCGCGTTTTTACCACAGATCAACTGCGACGGTAGCTTTGTTCCTCGCAGCGAAAAACGTAGCTACTGTCTCAGTTGGCATTGCGCCTAATAGTCCAGCCAGCGTGAACCCATTGATTGTGTCGTCAAAAACCGGAATGATTCTTGTATTTTAAAATCACAATTTATAATTTTCTAGACTAGTATCCTATAATTTTGCTTCGGCGATCTATTGGAATAATTATTTTTAATTTTTACTGCATTAGCCTTCTAGATTTTTGATCTCATAGTAATTACTAGCAAACGATTAAAATTAATACTGAGCACACACAGATAAAATTTCAAGGTCATTGTAGGCGCGCGATGCATCATATATGTTCGGGACGAACGTAAATAAAGTTAGTAATATTCAAAAGAAAATCTCCTAGACACTACATTTTAAAACGGATTTTTAGCAAGGGAAACACTAACGGTAAGTAATAGACCTTTCGGGCCGTACTTGATGTGGAGGATGGAGGAAAATGCCGCTGGGAGGTATATCCCTTTAAGCAAAATAATGTTTGATTGCTAAAGGAGCAAAACAGGATTGGAAAGGGCCAAGGCCACCAAGTTTCCAGCCTTATATTGAGAGCAAGGCAGAGCCACGAGACAGTTAGATCAAAAGCATGGAAAA
>JAHWFP010259873.1:0-32252 GCA_023313725.1 Lithobius niger
TTAAAACTAAGTGGTTTTAAGGTTAGTAGTTTCCGTTTAAAGGGACACTAATTTGAAGCATCCTGCTCGAAATAGTTTTTGCGACATTTACATAGGTTAGAGTGAGTTTCTTGCGAGTGGAAAATGCTAAAATGAATGTCTGTGCAACAATTACTTACACGCGTCAGAACTATTGTTGCAAAACTGAGCCATACAGGAAAATCAACCGGGAGGAATATACCTTTAACTCGGTCTGTGCTCTGGTGAATAATAAACGTTCAAAGACGCATGGATTTTTATCTGTAAACCGTTTCCATTACAGTTTAAAGGCTGTAAGGTTTAAAGTTTAATGGATGTAAATCTGTAATAGCTGTAAGGTTTAAAGTTTAATGGATGTAAATCTGTAATAGCTGTAAGGTTTTACATACTTGAGTAACACTGTAAAGCTAAAACCTTACACAACAGCTTTTTATACCTTTCCTTTTTTGAATCTCAGTTCTGTTAAACCTCCTTACGCAAGCATCACAAGAAGTCTTTTTTGTTTACTACTCTGTAGTATGTTAACGCTTACAACAAAGATGAATATGTTGAATGCTGGTATATTTGAAGAGTTGCTTCCTGGCTAAATAATGCCTCGCAAAAAGCATGAACGACAACAAAATACTGATTTTTTTTTCAGCCAATAAAACAGAAAAGGAAAAATACCCAGAGGTTAATGTGCAACTCGGTCTCCGTCCACCGCCATTTTGAAATTGCCAATTTTTTGTAACATCTTTTCTATAGGAGTACAGGAACACACAATAGCACAACAGCAAAGAATGCTACACTAAAAATAGCTAAGATTCGGCAAGTTTTTATTACGGAGTAATAATAGTTCATTGAGATAACGGTCGTTACTCGAACCAGTGAATTCCGGCTCGCAACTTAAATGCTCCTGTAGGGCAAAAAAACGGGAAAAATGGGGAAATTCTATATTTTATTTGTAAATCCATTGTAAGTACGAATGTGAAGTATCAGTATTTATTATTTTATTAAACAAAGGTTAAATATAACACAGTAGTTACTTTTCTGCGCTTGTACGAACTGATACAGGTATTGGATGCTTTACTAGTGCATCCAAGATCAGAGACTAAAACCATTGCGCAACAGAGTTCCAGTTAGGATTTTGACTAACTTCTTCCAAACTATGGTGGGTTAATAAGCTGACTGTAACTCTACGACGGCCAAATTAAAAGAGAACAAATAAAATTCCTCGCCCATATTTTCTTCCCAATTATCGAAATAGGGTCTACATATAATTAAAAAAAATGTACCTAATTAAGTAGCTGCCAGGCAAGCTAACGGCAAGAGGACTAGTTCTAATAAGCGGTTGTTTGAATTTCATTTTCAATTTGCGTCAATTTGTGCTCCTGTGCCATTAAAACAGGCTCATAGTTTTTTTTAAATTAGAAAATGTTTAAAACTAGTGGTGTAATGAAAGGAAATTAAATAGGGAAGTAAAAAAAGAAAATTTTTTTGCATAAAAAAAGGGAAATTTTGTCTTTACTCAGGGAAATTATGTAAGTGAGAAGTGGAAGGACTGCTTCTGAGCCATCTGTCTCACTCGCCTTAAAGACATGGCTCAGACAAAAGGATTGTGATCCAGAGTTCGCTGGGTCGAGACACGTCATCTCTGGCATATATGCCCTTTACAACTTATTGAAACTAAGCTATTTTTAATGTGTGATTTTTTGCTGTTCTATTGTGTGCCTTTTATTCTTACAGCCATAATTTACAGCGATTTTTGTTTGTGTATTTGCCATCTTTTCCAGCCCAAGACATCCAAATCTGGCATTTGAACGAAATGCGGAGGGGAAGAGGGGGAAAGAGGAAATAACATGAAGTAATGGGAGAGCTGCGGTATGGGTTGGGGGGGGGGGGTTGTTGGGGGAAAAGATATGGGATAGCCAGGAGTGTCGTTCGCTCCCCCACCTTCCACCACCCCTCACCGCCGCCAACAAAAATACAATTGTTAACGAGGAGCCGTTCGTCAAGTTCCCTTCCATATGGTCGACCTTAGTCTGTTGCCTTACTCGTTTAACTTCATAATTCCTTGCCCCGTAATCGCTACATACAGACCATACGCTTAACGACGTCAGGATACTAACGCAGAACTTTCAACAATGACTAAGTGAGAGAGGGACGCACGGAGCTTTTTTTCTCAGCGGGCTTTGGTATCAGTGGGTTTCAGCATGTAAGGACTGGAGGAGTGAGTGTGTGGACAAACGTAACAGAGTGCGCGAAACAAATTTGGCATGGGATAGCCTTAATATAATCCCAGAAATTCACCAGAATATCTCTTCCACCCATATCTAAAAGTGGCTTTATCGAAAAGGATTTATTAGGGCGCGTTTTTGCAATCACTCGTCTTCGCATTCTCGCAGCTGAAAGCTAGAAATCATCTGAAATTCCAACATGGCGGCGGTTTTAGTTCTGCCGGCTCGCAACGTAAACCGTCAATAATATGAGTTCAGAAGCGACTGCGAAAATCGTTTCGTCAGAAGGAGTTCTTTATCTTATTTTCACGGATTATACGACTGCAAGCATTTACTCAAAAGGATATAGATAATCCAGGTTGCGTTGTCTCCATGGTAACGACAACTTTGCCACCACGATTAAGGGTGCGTTTACGCAACGACTCGCCTTTGCACTCTCGCAGCTCGAATTTAATCGCGATGGTAAAGGTGTCGTTGCCATGGTAACTACGCTTCCTGGATTTGCTAAATCCGACATCAATTGAATAAATGTTTACAGTCTTATAATTCGTGACGACAAGATAAACAATTCCTCCTGACGAAACAATTTTCCCGGTCGCTTCTGAAGTCACATATTGACTGTTTTCGTAACGAGCTGGCAGAGCTAATACCGCCGCCATGTTGGAATTTCAGATGATTTCTAGCTTCTAGTTGCGAGAAGGCGAAAGCCGCAACGACTCGCCGTTGCATTTTCGCAGCTAGAAGCTAGAAATCATCTGAAATTCCAACATGGCTGAAATTTTAGCTCTGCCAGCTCGTTACGAAACGAGTCAATAATTGAGTTTAGAAGCTATTGGGAAAATTGTTTTGTCAGGAGGAATTGTTTATCTTACTGTCACGAATTATAAGACTGCAAGCATTTGCTCAATCGATGTCGAATTTTGCTAATCCAGATAGCGTTGTTACCATGGCAACAACACCTATACCATCTTGATTAAATTCCAGCTGCGATAAGGCAAAAGCGAGTCGTTGCATAAACGCGCCCTTCGATGGGCTAATAAAGCCTTTGGTGGGTAGGCTAAAAGAATTTAAATCGTTGGCATAATAAGCCCAACAAATCCACAATCCCATTTCCTTCTGTGTAAGACCGCATCGCGCCGTGTCGCGTTTGGAACGATTCTAATATGCATTACAATTACGACCAATCCCAAAATTAAATTGGTTAATGTTTCCGATGGAAAACAGAATAACGCGTGCACAATATCCCTAAAAGATGCGTGCAAAATTGCAATAAATCTTTCACGTGGACGAGGCATAATATCACATTTTAATTTAAACTATACACGACACTTTTCATTAACATTTGAAAGTATGCGCCGGATTAATCCGGGAGGGAAGGTGCGGTTAAGCGCCGACGTGTTACGATTTTCTTATGCGCATAATAAATAACCAATAATTTTATCTTATCTAAGAAACGAAGTTGGCTGTCACACGAAATGACACGCACCCACGAACACTCACAAGCAACTAACACCTAACTATATATTGCTGCCTGCTGGCTGCACCTACAGCTACGATATCCTCATCAACGGGGAAACCATCCAGATGCAGCGTTACCATGGCAACAGCCTTTGGAAGGCCGGACCATTGACGTCACTGGGATTGGAAGAGGAGGATGACAACGCCATGGAAATGGGAACGCCACTTGGCTCGCGGCAAAAAAGACAAAAGGGGATGAATCCCTATATACGTATATACTGGATGGCTCAATTTCTCCTGAGCTGTACTCTTCAGCTTAAGGAAAATGGGGAAAAAGTTGTTGAGGAGACAATAGTTTTTTTTTTTTAAGGAAAGATGGAGGAGGGGGAAGTGGACCGGTTTTAGGTGATAGCTAGGGAGAGAATTGATAGTTTAGCCAATTGGACCTGATCACCCCCTGTTTCAAGGATAATTTACTTCTCATTCTGGAACTAGTTTAGCCTACCTACGGACCTAACGAGACTTAGTCGGTATTCGCTGTAAATTATGTAAAGGGAAGAGAAAACGAAGCTACCCAGCCAAAACTACAACACTGGAAATAACGTAGTACAGTACAGTAGTCAGTTCCCAGATCACTGACATAACGCCTTTATGGATATGCCCACCCCGCCACTGGCATAAAAATAATAATAATAATAATAATAAATTCATTTACGCAGCAATGAAACTGTATCCAACAGTGAAGGGAGCGCATTCTCCACTTTTACGCTGTCCGAAATTAAAAGAGCAGCAAACATTAACACAAAGATACAATAAAAACATGGGGAAAAGATATAAAAATGCAGGTTAAATCATTCTTAGTCAAATCTACAATTTTAAAAACACTTCATGAGCTTGGAGAGATTGACCTCCCCCAGAGCTCCCTTATAACTAGGCAGGGATCGTGCCGAGACCACCCCAGAGGACAGAGAATTCCAAAATGATGTTGCAAAAAAGTGCTTGTAAATTTCTCCATTAAAGGAACCGTGCGTTAATTTGAAGGATTGCCCCTAGTATACATTACGGCTTAAAGTATAAGCCTCTCGGTTGTGCAGAAAAGAGTACGTGACATAAAGGTCATCCTTTAAGCACATCATATCCAATGACTCTAGTTTGAGCACTTTAAGGCGTTCCAGACCTTAACAGCGTATGATTTTCGCTGTGTGATTCGCTTTCCTCTTTCTTTTATATAGTTTACAGCGATTTGTCAACATTTATTTAATGTTTCATTTAGCTTTGTGTGGTGTATGTGGCTACAATGCCAAACGCCATATAATTGACGCCATATCTGACGTCATCTGCGAATGCTCGCAGAAGCGTCGGACACATCCCTTGTATGTAGTAGCGTAATGTATAGTCAGCTGATGTTAGTCAGCTGACTAATCCAACGTATAAATACCAAAGTTGGCACTATAGAGCAGTGACACGACGTAGTATTATTGTATATAACTCTATGCTGGAGCCTTAATGGATTAGCTGCAAGGGGCACTGCAGAGAAAAACAAGGGCGTCATACTGAAGCCGATGCTGTGAAGAGTGATTTCTTAGACCTAAAAGGCGCGATTTTTGTTGTTGTTGTTTAAGCCTAAGAAATCCGCTCTTCCGTTGTTTTTCCCTCCATTTTTATGTAGTGCACCTTGTAGTTATGCCCTCCAAAACCCATACTGGTGCCAATATGGCGGCAAATGTCACTGCTCTATAATAAATGTCTCTTCTTCTGTTACGCTTGTTATTCATTACAAGTATAAAGTAGGCTACACTCGGCCATCAGGGTCTATTTACCACACTTTGTATTTATATGTATTCCTTCTTCATTGCAAACATGCTCGGTCGAAGGGAGCCCTGGTCACTGCTGTGGCCTTAATAACGGGTTCAGAGAGCCATCATTATGCGAGTGGAGGAGTGGGTGTATCGATAAAGACGTTAAGTCAGTGATCTGGGGACGGATAGGACCGCCTGTTCGAATCCGGGTCACACCACTCCCATGAAACGTAAGTGCATAAAGGCGGCTTAGTGTATGACGTTATTTCTAGTGTAGTATGATTTCAGCTATTTGGTTTGTTTCCTCTTTACGTATTCGTTAATGCAAATTATAGATTTACGTTTCCACAAAAAACAAATGTAAGCTTACACAAACCAATATATACCTAATTTCATGAAGTTCCATCTAGTTGAGTGCCAAGATACTGTTGCTTTATTTCCGTAGCTTGTAGAAAAAAAATTTACGGAAAATATGTAGCTCCTGAAATTGAACATATTTGCTAGGCAGCTGCGACCAAGAGTTTTTGTTTTGTTTTTTGTTTTGAATAATTTGTCTGAGCCTGACGTCGTCTGAACAAGGCCCAATAACCATATGGCTGAGAATTAAACTAAGTGCATAAAGGTTTCATGTAAGTGCATAAAGGTGGCTTACTGAACTACGTTATTTCTTGTGTATGATTTTCGCTGTTGGCTTAATTTCCAATTTTCCCTAGGGTTTCATGTATGTCAGTGGCACACCTACGATTTTATCAACCAGATCGGCAAAGTAAATGGTATTTACTAGCTTTACCTGCTATTTTTTTTAATGTTTACTTACTTATGCAGATGGTGCTGTGCTTGGTAGAACAAGTGTTTTTCTCCTGTGCGAGAACTGCACGAGAAGATTGTTGCCTTTTAACCTCTCTCGCCGATTGTCGTACATTTTTCTAACGACACTCTCGGAACCTACCAATCTTTCAGAAGTTGCAGTGCAGCAAATCCTTTCACATTGTCTCGTAATGCCCGTAATTATTAGCATTGCGGGCAGTACGATACAGTGTGAACGGAGTTTGTTGCACTGCAACTTCAGAAAGATTGGTAGGTTTAGAGAGCGCTTGGTAGGTTGTGTTCAACGATGACCGAGCACAATTAGTCACTAATCTAAAATACGATGGTCAAAAAAGCAAAATTTGATAATCCATCACAGCCCCCCCCCCTACCAAACAAAGATTCCGTTAACGTATACAAAGGAGTTGTGTTCTAAGTACTTTTACTGTTCCCAACAATTAAAGGGACATAAATCCTTCCGATATGTCGTGCGACCTGTTCAGTATAGCGTTTGCAACATTTGCACTATGACGCAAAATCATCTCGCATGAAAGAAATAACAAGAAAATGACTGTGTTGGCAACAGTTACTTACGTTTGAACTAATGTCGCAATACTGAGTCATACAGGAAAGCCAACACGGATGCATGTACCGTTAACATAAATTTCACAAACGACGGGGAAATCCAAGCCCCCAAATGAGAAAACCTCTGGACGTTATTCGTAATTTGTTAACTGCAGAGACGATACCGAAACCAAGCACTATCTAGTGCGTTCGAGACGAGATGATACCGAGATCACCCTGAAGAAAACCGAGACAAGGTGATTCATATCGTTCCGTGTGAAACATTATCACTGTGGCTAGGCTGAGCTCTCCCACCACTCATCCGCCACGATCGTTTCTTTTAGGGGTTTGAAACACCTAATGACAACACTCATTCGCAACGTATACCGCACACTAAACAAGAAATAGGTTTATAAGGATTTGAAAAAATGCTCCATATTCTACAACGATTTTCACGGCCTCAAATGCTCACAAAAAAAAAAAAAACCTTAACCAAGCAAATTTTGTTATTGGTAAATTGTTTCCCGACTAAGAAAAAAAGGAGTGATTTTGAATCTGGTGTTGTTTACTGAACTCGTAAACTCTGTGTGTACCAAACTGTATGTACCAAGCAATTTCAAGAAAAAAACAATTTCACATCGGTGCAGAGGAAGTACTGGAAAACTTTCTTCTGAATAGCCATAAACTTTTACATTTTCCAGTGACAATCACTCGGCCGCTGGAAAGTGAACCGCGCTCTATTTATTCTTAGGAAAAGTAGGGGGAAGAGTTTCAGAGGAAATCCCTTGTGGACAATAAAAATGAAAACAAACGATGCAAAATATTGGAGGCGGACAACATCTGCACTCCCTCCTTCCTACCTGATCTTTGAAAAGGGTTGAAGTGGAGCAGCAGATCTTCTATAAGTGTAGGGAATCCCCAATTCTGATCGATTTACTAAATTATTTTGTTTTTGTTTCTGCCGTCGAAAATAAAAGGCCACATTTTCAAAATGGGCAACTACGTTTTCCTGGAAATACGTTTACTTAAAGACGTTTCAAAATGTTGGCTTCCCAGCGTAACACTCTGCTCTGGTTGGCTATATTCAATATATAAATGTTACAAACGTTTCTTATGGGTTGTGACGAAATACTAAGAAGATGAATCATTTTAAAGGTCACATGAGGCCATTTACATTTCTATATCGCAATAAAAGGTATTTTAAACAACTTAAATAAAAAAAAAATGAATACTGATACAAACGCAGCATTTTATACAAATTTTTATTAAGAAAGAATTCGTTATCAATTCTTGTTATTTTTATTCACATTGATGCCTTTATCTAGCGAACTATTTTATTTCTACGTTTTTAATTATATTTGCAACAGGCTACTAAGTTTGGCTATCAAGTTTGGCTAAGTTTGGCTACTAAGTAAGGCCATGGCCCATATCCTGTTGCAAGCTGGCTAATACAAGAGCCAGTAGCAAACGCCCAGGATCGGATTCCTTCTTCGCATTCCAACCCATTGTCTTGAACGGTATAAAAGCCTTTTTTAATAGGACAAGGTGGCTGATGGTCAGCACGGCTATGTCATGTGCCAAACCTCCCAGCTCCGAGCCTTCCCTTAGCCAACCCTTGCATTTTCAGGAAGAGAAGGTCCCTGTCATGCTTCGTGCTCATGTTGATTGTGGCATGCAAAAGATAGGAATTTCCGATTGAAATTACTTAGTAAAATTGTACCTTTCGACCTCCGGAGCCATGGCTTCAGTTTGGAGCATGTCAAACCTGCAAGTATTATAAAGCCCGACAGAGACGACAGGTTGGGAAAACATTTTTGGCTAGGAAGTCAAACACTTCGGAGCTAAAACCAGAGGCTTACAGACATAAAACCACAAGTCTTAATTTGCATCGCATGCTGCATTCGGGCAAAACAACCTGTAGCTTGCCACTTTCGTTTGAAGCGTTGCACATTCTACAAAAACACGAACATTCGATCCCAAAAATCAATCTAAAAAATGCAAGAGTTTTTAAAACTTCTGTTAGGTTCAGAAATCACCGACGTCTAGCAGCGGAAAATTGTATCAAAAATGGAAAATTCTTTTTTAGTGTTGTATAAAATCCTGTTGCTATGCGAGGACTGTCCACCAACACGTGGCATGCCCAGCAATTCAAAAAGTTCACGAAGTTAACTATCTTGGTAAAACCATAGACTACTAAACTAGCGGAGTCAAATTTCTGTAAGCTACACATTGCTACGACGTTAATGTTAACTAGAATTCCTCACTCAATCAGCAAAAGGAAAAAGGTAAATGTAAGGGAAAGTGCAGAGATAAGCAAAACAACTGAAGGAGATGCGCTGATTGAGTGAGCAATTTCAGCTTCATTGAGCAAATGGGGCAAAAGGGGCTTCATTGAGCAAAAGGTTGAGGGATGCGCTGATTGCGCGAGCAATTCCAGCTTCATTGCGTACATTAACATTAACCTCAGGAGGAGCAACTGAAGAGGATGCTTTGATTAAGTGAGCGAAGCGAACAAAAATCAGCATTTGTTAGCCAGTGTGCGCAAAAATGGGATTGAAGAAACTTAAGCATGTGAAGCATGGACATAAAATAAACCAAACTGTGTCAATTTGATTGATATAAGCGCGAGTAGCAATCTTCTAGTTTTCATTTACCTTTCGAACGATTGACTTGGCCAATAGGATTAACCTTGGCAGCTTTTCCCTGGTTGAACGATCACTACCTTCAAAGGCCAATCTTTTTTGGAAACTTGGCGGCTTCTTATATCAGTTTTGGTTTTGGATGTTAGCAAACTGCGAGCGCTCTTGTGCAAAATATATTAGCTATCTTAGGAAGCAGGTTTCATTATTTAGCAGGTGTTTTATCTTGTCATGGGACAGTCATGGCTACAATCGTGATGGGGTGGAACTTGCATCAATTCTGTTGATCCTGCTATCAAGCTCCGAAAGAAAATTGTTAGCGTAATGACTTTCAAAAAGCAACGTGATCAATCATTCCAAATCTTCATCTTTCGTATCACAGTACGCCATTTCTATGTTTACAATGTTTTAATTAATTGGAAAAAAAATTCCTGTTTTTCTTCCGCGACAAAAACAAATAGTCTTTAATAAACTAGACTTTTTATTGCCACGATAATATCCATTACCTTTTATTTATAGCAGTTTTTACCCCATGGAGCTCTATTAACCGTAGCTTGAAAATTCGGCTTCCCTTCCATGCTCGTAACTCATTGCGCAGGACCGGAAATAGCTCAGTCATATATAACCGGGTCGAACCGGTGCGCATCATTTTTCTTCCTAGGCAATCCCTTCAGCAGGTTGTTCATTGCAGCTCTCCCAGTCATCGATTATGGATAGACCGATCCTCTCACCCGATGGGGGATCGCGAACTGGTCCCGAGGATGGAGGAGGATCGCTCCCCTCTTCTCATTCTTCTGAAGATACATCGATCCAGCCACTACACCTTTCATAGCCTCATCCAAGGCCCAAAGGACACCAAGGTGTGAGAACGATCCATCCACCCTTGCAACCTCCGTCCATGGTCTTCGCCAGGTTACTTCAAGAAATCCGGCGGTTCGGTCTGCATCAGCGGGGGCGACGTCCAATTCTACCAACGCCTGTGCTTGCCATTCCCCTTGGATCGACACCCAGTCCACCACCCCAGTACTCTCCATCTGCAGGCCTCCGTTTGCCTGTCCCGTTCTCGACCTTCCAAAGACAATTTTGCAATCTACCGGATCCCATTAGTTGCTGTCCTACGGGTATCACCGATCCATTGTCTCCGGCTCCAGTACCGATTCCTCTGCCCCCTTCGGCATTATGCTGCACAAAATCTATCTCTCCCTTCTCAGACAGCGATGCTTCGCCTCACAATTTTCTGTCACTAAGTCCGTCCTCGCTTCAATGCACCGTTCCAGATCTTCCTGTGCGTATAAACGCGATCACGCCTTTAGTTGGACAATCCGATCCTCTAGGGCCCTAGGCCTTCAATCTTTGTAAGCTTCAACAATGACATCCACCTTCCGTTCCGGCACAAGAAACTTGTCTCCTGCATTCTGCGATCCTGTTGCATCAACCCCGCAAAAACCTTTTTCCAGCTACGAGCGGTCCTCCGATCCACGGAATCATTCCTCAAGTGCTCCGCAAACACGATCCCCTGCAAGCAGGCGCATTTCAGTTTCTGACGACAGCCCAGAAGGCAGGACAATGGCTGGCTAGTAGGGGCCATGCCCACACCATTGATTTATTGCTAGAATAACGCTTTGTAGGTTTCTACAAACCTAAGAGTGCTGGTTCCAGTCTGCTTATAGCCAAATTTTATCCGATCCTGTTCCTATGCTTCGTTCCATCTTACCATCAAGAAGATTTCGTATTGCTCACTATCACCTTGGTCACCGTCAAGTGAAAGGCCGACTCGACCCCCCGAAGGCAGAAAGGGGTGCGATGTGCGACTATGTCGCAGATAATCTGGCACAGACGCAGACAAAAGTGCCGTTTTGACCAAATTTCTGCCGTTTCGTCAATTTTTGACCGATTTGGACAGTCCAATACACCATTTTAACGGTCTCGACGAGGCCTTTCCGTTGGTGGAAGAGCCAGATCAATGGGATATAGCAGTGAAAAGCTATTCAGTAAAAACCAAATAATGTGTGGTAATCATAACGAAAAAAAAAAAAAAAACCAGATTAGCTGCAGATAATTTTTTCCCAACAATTTATGCCGCAGACAGTGGCAGAAAATTCTGCTTCTGGGCTCGACCCCGTCAAGGAATGCCCTTCTGACTCCGACCTTACATTCGATCATGTCTGCCCTTCGATCCTCCTCCTCAACTAGCCTCGTCTTACCAACTTTGCCCGACTCTTCTCCGATCTCCTTGGTTGGCATTTCCACATTCAATTTCGACATGATGATGTTTCCTCTATCCATGTCACCAGCAACTACCTTCAACAAATGCAAGCAGCCGATCTTTGATCCTCCATCTCGACCAGGGCCTTCGAGTTTAGAGCTAGTTACCCAACATCACCTATGCCATGGTAATCCATGCGGCTTCCCCGATCCGTCACTAGAGGCTGACTCCTTCTCACGACAGCGATCCGTCTCTGGTTCTCTTTCTCAGGGACCTTTCTTAGCTTCGTTCCTCCACCACCAGCAGGCGCCCGCGGTCACGACATGAGATTGGAACTACAACAGTTTTACCTGTCATCATTGTGCTGCAACGATGTCTTCCGACTCCTCGACCGAAAACCCCATCCTGCCCAGGATCGCAAAAGTTCCTGATCCTTCACCTTGTGTATGTTTAGGATTCGCCACCGGTAACAGGGAACATTTTGATCCGCACCCCTGTTGCCAGCATCACCACAAGTGCAATGGACTTGATTTGCTTTGCCGTATCTGTATTTCTATTTCATCCAAGGACTGGGCGAAAATCCGACGGCGCCAACGTAGTTCGCGTAGGCGAGCGGATCGTCTAAAGCAACTTCGTGGTTCGCAAGCCTCACTAGACAAAGTCTCTGTACCCCCTTCCTCGACGAAGCCGAAGTCAACTAAGCCTTGATCACGCACATCGACACCAAACGACCGTTCCCTCTCAAGTGTGTCTCCTTCGATCCCAATTGCTATTCCCGGAAATTCTGGCGTTCGACCAACCCGATCAGCTTTGCCGTTCCAATCCGGGGCAAAAATCAAGAATGTCCGTCATCCTTTGGCCCCACCTGATTTTCGCCATGTTCCGACACCTACAGCGCCCCATTCTGTGTCCATACTTCTGGTGTCACGACCCGCGTCTTCAACGACTGTTACATCAACGTCTACAGGTGTATCCTCAGCACGATCGTATCTTTCAGCAATTACAACCGCGCTTCGAAACATTCCCGCACTCCCATCCTCAGTGTTATCACTGTTCCCGCCGGCCTCCACAATTCATGCAGCGATTACTAGAGGATTGGACCTTTCGGCCGAAGACTTAGAAAATCTCGGTTTCAACATTCGTTTTGTCTTGTCGTGGTCTGCATCATTTGTGACCGAGTGACAAAGGCTCCGTGATGACAACACGCGTCTTCAATCATCCCTAACTTGTGCTACGGCCCTGAATCTGAATTTGCAATCGCAACTAGTTGCTACCTAAGACACTGTTGATGCTCTCCGATCTCGTTATCGGCATTTGAAAATGAACTATCGCCTTAGGCGTCATCGGCTGCTGTGGGTTTCTCCACTCCCTACAACTCCTCCATGGTGTCTTTATTATTGTAGCCGCCCTTGAACGAGGCGTCTTCATAGTCCACCAGTTCGATCCCGCTATCGCGTGATCCACCTGCTCGATCCGACTCACCAGCTGTGACAGTTGTACGGGCCATCCACAAGTCTGTACCTTCTCCGCTACCTTCGCCATACGATGATCCTACGGCAACAGCGGTTCAGTATTTTACGCCACCACAACAACCGGCGTTCTTCCAGGAATCTTTGCATAATGCTCCCGCATAAATGGCACTGCCTTTACATTCTTCCGTTCCTCTGCCTCAATTGATTTTGACCGACGACTCCTCCGATCCTGTGCCTCGGCCAGATATCGCAACAATCAACTCACTGGTTGAACCTTCTGTTTCAGGCGATCCCTCGACTGTTCCAAGTGTTCCAGTTGAATCGTTATCAGTTATCACGGCTTCTCCCAAGTTCGACCTTTCCCACGGGGTCTTCTCTATATTTTCCGACCGATACAGACATCGCACCTTCGGCTTTGCTCAAGCAATCACAATTTCCTGTGAACCGGCCCGATCCTGTGCATCGATCCATCGCACCGCCTGTTGCGACTCGCTCAGAACTATCAACTGATCACGATTCCACCAACAGTCTGTGTCCTCTAGAACGAGCCTGGTTTCGTGCTGCAGCCTCTCCATCCTGCCAGGCTTTATCCTCTTCTTCAGTCTGGCAGTGTGACGACGCCTCTGTTTTTGTGCCAGTGTTCCCTGGGATCGTCCTCCACTCGGAATTCTCCACTAGGTCTCTTTCCTGCTCTCCATGCCGCCGTCGCGCCAAAGGGGTAGCACTAGGATTCCGCATCTTTCCACAATAAACTGCTATAACTTTCATCATCTTTTCCTCCGGCCGTGAGGTGTTCCGTTTTCCTTCCCGATACTATCCTCGGGATCAAGCATACTACCCCTCGCAACAAGACTGAACTCATCAATCGGTCCCTGGGACCGTATTTTTATCTACTCAACTAACGTTCAAAGAAAACAGCAACAAAGAACCACGCTAACAAACAGTGCAACGAGCGCGCAAGTCCATCGGCGATCCTCTCCGGCTGCGACGCCCGCCCTGACCAATTCAGTGACCGATCATGCCGCCTGGTCCATGTTGCCATCATATGCTTCCTCCGGCCGCTAGTCTGTGATACGCATCATCGGCCCATTTCCTCCTGAAATTGAACTACAACCTTTTCCCAAGGAGAACACCATGTTCCTCTACTTCGCCTCCGCACCTGGACCGCCCGCCGTCCCTTGCCAGCTCCGTTTGCATCAATCCCACGGATCAATTCGCATGTTTACCTTCACGACACCTACTAGCATGCATGGTGATCCGGCGGATCGGCATGGACTCAGAGACTGTACGGGATCTACCCGTGAGAATCTGCCGTGGCTAATGCCATCCACGATCAGTCCATTCCTATGATCGCTATTTTGTGCCATCATACCCTCTACCTGGCATCCAGCCAAGATCTGCCAGCTGGTCTTCCAGAGTCGTCCGTCCCGTTTCAAGGCATCGATTCCGTTCCAGTCACCCAAGCACCGATGGATTCAAGACTGCTTCCCATCAAAGGTAGGATTGGCATTTCTCTGTTATTTGCATTCCTGCCTTCCCCTTAGCGTTGAGCCGGATATTCGATTCCCTGGCATCAGATGTCACTATTGCTAGCCAATGGGACTAAGGATCTCGGTCCATGGGATCGTGTTATTCAAGTGCTTCGCTCAGATTTAACTCTGTGGGGCTGCCAGCTCGTAAGGTGGGTGCTTCGAACCTAGCCCGCCTCTTAGGGTAACGAAGTTTGCTATAAATAAAAGGTAATGGATATTTTCGTGGCAATAACAACACTAAAATACCAGGGGCACCTGGTTGATTTTAGTTTTTGTTTGCCTACACGAAATATACATTACCTTTTTTGCCGCCCAGCCTTCCCACGACGTCTAGGTTCATTGGGGTGAAGAAAGATGATGTGCTCCGGTCCGACCCGATTATATATGACCGAGCTACTTCCGGTCCTGCGCTATGAGTTACGAGCATGGCAGGGAAGCCTAATTTTCAAGCTAGGGTTAATAGAGCTCCATGGGGGGAAAACTGCTATAAATAAAAGGTAATGATATTTTCGTATACGCAAACAAAAACTAAAATCAACCAGGTGCCCTTGGCATTTTAGTGTTTAGTCCTTGAAGCAAGCTAGAAAGTTTTTATTTCAATTTTTGTCATTTTCTTACATTCATTCATAAAATTTAGAACCGATTAGGTCTCAATACAGCATCGAAACTTTTGTTACAGAATGCTGTGTAGCAATGTAAGAGCGCGTTTCTGCATCGACTCGCCTTTATATTCTCGCAGCGAGAATTTAATTGCGATGGCGAAGGTGTCATTGCCATGGAAACAACGCTACCTGGATTAGCTGAATCCTTCATCGTTTGAGTAAATGCTTACAGTATTATAATCCGTGACAATACGATAAAGAATAATTCCTCATGAATCAATTTTTCTACTAGTCGCTTCTCAACTCACGTTATTAACTGTTTTCGTTGCGAGCTGGCAGAACTAAAACCGCCGCCATGTTGGAATTGCAGATGATTTCTAGCTTCTAGATGCCAGAATGCAAAGGCAAGTCGTTGCATAAATGCGCCCTAATCAATGATGATTAAACCACGCTCCGCGGCTGTTTGCCGTGGCGAGCCTATCACGTGACTGGGCTAGTCCACTCAGACGGCCAAAGATCCGCGATTATCGTTTGTCATTGGCTAACTCATGATGACATCACGGCAAACAGCCTTGTCTCGTGGTATAATGCAAGGAGTTTGGTTTTATTGACTACCGTGTAAGCTGTCATTAATATTTTCTAAATAAAAGATTAAAAATTTCAAACATCCTTTTTTAAAACAGCCACAACTGTTTGTCCATTTTTTTTTTTTTCATTATTTCAAACAGTTTCAAACTGTTTCTTCCGTATCTTTCAGTTCCTTCCGGTTTTTATCCATTTTCTTCCGCCGGAAAAGAAGAAATTAATTTCTTCCGAAAAAAAAACCGACCCTATTGGTACTGTTTGCCCCGCTCAATAAACCCATTCCCTCCCTCACTGCCCTATAGTGTTTAAAAAGTCTAGGCCTATTATTACAAGCATAAATCGCTTCTTTCAAGCGTTTTAGACAATTGCTTAGATTTTACGTAAAAAAAGTTTCATGCTGCTCTGAATATCTTGCCTTTCTACACCGTACTGTTCTGTATGCCTAAAAAAAAACGAGATCTCTCTTACGTGCTTTAATACAATCGATAATACACTTAATTCCAGCTTGAGTCTCCCTTCCTCGCGTAAGGATCTTAAAGAGAAACCCAATACCCAAGCTGCAGCAAAGAAGAACCATTCCCAAGGTGAGACAGTCCGTAAAACCCCCATCCAACGCCGACTGAGTGCGTCATCATCAAAATTTAAGGCCAGAAACCCGAGATTATCTAGAGACTCGAGCTACTCCCACACCGACCTGGAACAAATCATTAAAG
This sequence comes from Lithobius niger, assembly GCA_023313725.1. Taxonomy (NCBI): domain Eukaryota; kingdom Metazoa; phylum Arthropoda; class Chilopoda; order Lithobiomorpha; family Lithobiidae; genus Lithobius; species Lithobius niger. The sequence goes on from JAHWFP010259873.1 coordinate 16,612, forward strand.
TTGAAAAACTGCGAGGAACCAAGCATGGAGTAGGCAATTACAAACCAATGTTTCAACGCTGGACTGCGGACATTCCATCCCGGGAGGATGGGACTTAAGCCCTTTGGTCTTAAGCCCAAATTCCCCTTTGCCTTAGTCTGAGCTTGCACTTTCGTCACATTTAAACGCAATACTTTCAAATTCGTAGAAGGGAAATGCTGAAATCTCGACTTGAATAAGAAAATTTAAGTTTTTGTTGGAGGAGCAGAGCGAGTGAAGCGAGCGCAGCGTGGCCTAACACGGACGCCAAATTGCAAAATCTAGGTTGGTTTGTGGGTTGGTTGGTTGCACTTTTGTGGTCAGGGTGGATATCAAACGAAAGTTCGGATTGGAATCAAATTTGCTACATCGTTTGAAACCATCAAAAGTATTGTTCACCTCGAATTTGCCGTAAATCGACCAATTATTACGAAACAACTACACTTTGCGAATTTATTGATCTAACACTCACCATTGTAAATTTGAAACCTCAGTAGTTAAGGAATTCCGACGAAGCAAAAGCATACATAGTGCTGCTGGTAACCTAGTTTAGTTTATTTATTTTCGTTAGGGTTTTTTTTTGTTACTTTTAGGGAGCACGGACCCAAACTCGATTTTCAGTCCCATACGATGATAAAGGCAAAGAATTAAGCTGGTGATATCCAAGCGGAAAAACCAAGACCTATTGTAAAACAATTCGATTTAATTGTGAACAAAAACAATAAGTTAACCGAGGCTGCATTGTTACTCGGTCAAGGAGGACAAATTGTTTGATAAAAATTCACGAAAATAGCATTACAAATGATTACAATCTTTTGTGTTACAGCCACCCCAAATGTCAAACCATAAAAGGCACCTATTAGAGTCAAACGTGAATTGAATGTCAAATTTCAAGCATATCGGTCGCATAAATTATTTTATCTGAGTAGAATTAGCTAGTAATAACTTGTAGTAGCCTTTACCTTGTGGATTCTCTATTTATTTAGTAGTAGTAATTAACGTGAAATCAACGATGTTGAGTGACCTTTTTCGTATTGAAAAATATTATGCACAGTTCTGAAACAGGACTTTCTGTTGCCTACTCGTTAACCCCGTCGATCTGTACAATTTCCAAAGCTTTCTGTCGCATTAACATTAGTATTCAATACCAGAAAACGTCGGTTCGATATCTGGGCATCGAGAAGAAGTAGCTATAGTTTTCGCTTGAACACTGATAATGCCTTGAATTGAAAACAATAATCAAATATTAACAACTAGACGTCATGGAAAGGCAACAATCTGACTTGATGGGCTGTTTGCCGTGACGCGATGATCACGTGACTGGGATAGTCCACTCAGGCGGCCAAATATGCGCTGTTCTCGTTCGTCATTGGCTAACTCATGATGACATCACGGCAAACAGCCATGGCTCGTGGTCTAGACGGTGAACGAATTGTGAGCAACAATTGTAATGAGCTTGCGTCTAAATGATCAGTTCATCGATATTGTGATGTTCTGGATATCAAAGAAACTGTACGAAGCACGGATCGACGCCAGTGGAGTGAGCCGAGCGAACAATATGGTTAGTGATTATTATTATTTTTATTTATTATTTATTTGTTGCATAAAATATTGTACGTATTGCCGATTTCACTATTTTTTATTTATAAAACTTCGAGCCTTGAAAACGCAATAAATTTTTTATTATTATTATTATTACTATTTTTATTAATATCATTATTTCCCGAGAGTGTGGTAATGGAAAACCCTCAAAAATCTAATTTCGTTGCATCGCTGAAACACGTAGAAAACGAGTCCTTATCGGCACAAGATAACTTGACACTCTTTCTCAGCTGGCCAAACTAAGACAATAAAGGCTACACGTTGCTGTAGCACCAGCTTGCAAACTGTCGTTCTTGCCAGCTTTTATGGTGGGGTCGATCTATGCATCAGGCGCCGAATTGCGTCGCCAAGACCGTTAGAAACGGTGCGACCTGAGGCGAAGGGTTTCATTGGTATGCGAGTCAGCAAGGAGAGAGATTGAGCCAGGTAACCCCATTGACTCCATTAACTGCTAGCAAACGACACTTGTTGGACGCACCTGCACACACCATCATATTACGAACCGGTGGGCGGGCGCCACTATCCATACTCCATCCCAAACGATCTTGTTTAAAGAACGCGATTGCTATCTTCACGGCAAGCCGGTAGGAGCTGCAGGCAAGCCGAACATCGTGCGGAGTTTTGGACAGAAAGCTGAGGGTTGCAAAGGAATATAGCCAAAGACGAAAACGTAAAGATATTGCATTGAACACCCCTGGTAAATGACTGTTCAAGCAGAGGAAACAAACATTGGACGTCGCATCACCCACTTCATGGCTTTGTAGACATGGAAAAAAACGTTTCAATTCTTAAGTAAAGAGCTTGAATTGTTTATTATTGACTTTCAACACGCATTTTATTTCAAAAGGCTTATTAGCTCGGCTTAAAACTTAGTACGCAGTTAGGGCTATGCGAGTCTGGCTACTGCAGAAAATTTTAATATTTTCTGAACAAGGAAACACGGAATGCGGTAATGTGCAGCCATTTGAGAAAAAATATAGCACTTGAAAACGGAAACGAATGTGTACAAAGCCTATAAAGTGATCAGACGTATAGAAAAACTCGACGTTTCGAGTTTAAAACCTTTATTTAACTTATTTTCAGGAGCAATTAAAACCTAAAAAGACTAAAAAGACACTAACAGATCACACTATTGAGCAGCACGCAATGGAATTATAATTATATTCATTTAGTATGCCATTTCTGAATTGTATTTCAATTTTTTATAAGTTTTTTACCCTGTACTCTAAAATAACTTTGTATCGTTCGTTTTGCGAGGATATTGACGATACCAACTTCTCGTTTTTACGACTCGCTTGCTTATTAACCCCCCCCCCCCCAAAAAAAATAATAGCAATGAGATGATGTTCCTGACGTAACCCCCCCATATCCCCTCCGTGGGTAGCCCCGACTTCTTGGACCTTCCATTTCAGATCTAATCTCTAAAGCTAAATTACGGCTGAACGTAACGAACTTGTCTTCAATGGAAAGACTTCTCAACTTGCTTCAAACCTCTTTTTCTTCAGTTAACTCTTTTACTTCTTTTGTAACAAAGTGTTGCGCAAAGTGCACGGGGATCAATCTAAGTCGTGCTGTCTGCTTTGCTTTGTCCTCTTGCAATTGATTTGGACAAGTCAAGACCTCAGCGGAATTGAGGCCAAGTTCATTGCTCCATTTTCTCGGACGAGTATTTTTTTTTTTATTTTACTTTTATTTCTTTACTTTTTCATTGTAGCCAGTCGTTGTAAAGAAAGTGCATCAGGTCTTGAGTTGACACTGCAGCACTAACACGCACACAAAAAGTCAATTGTGCTTGAAAGCCAAACAGGGTTTCGTGTTTGCAGGCTGTTCAATTTAGGGACGAACCTAAAACTAAAACTCGTGTCTCATTACCAAAACTTTAATGGACTTCTGAAAGGCTGTTTCAGTGTCTTCCCCCCTCCCCACCTTCCATTAGGTGTACAGGCCACTTTCTTTGTAATCGTTTATAGTGATTTCCGTTAGAAGGATGATGATCCCCCAGAGAAAATCTTACGATTGTATTGCGGCACCATCTCTTTCCTATTGAGCACATAAATGACATCACAGAAATTCCAATTTTTTTTTTCAATTCCTCCCTCCCTCGCCTATCAAATAGTGTCACCTCTTCTGTGGACCAATTAGTCCAATTCGCAGAAAAAATATCCATTTCTGCAGCATCAAATTTTGAGGAATGCGTTCTGCGAGCCTGGAGTCTGCCATATTGGCATTTCCAACTCGCAGAACTTAAAAAGAAACATGGTTGTTAGAGCTAATTAATATAACAGAAATTCAAAAAAGAAAATGAACCACAAAAAACTACTGCAGCCAGGCAGTCTGCTGACTTTCACACAAAACTTTCTGATCCAAATTAAATTTCATACTGCTGTAAATATGCTCATATTGCGCACTTTTGGTACAATTTCGGCGAGTTTGGAATTCCAATTTAGCAGACTCCAGGCTCGCAGAAAACATTCCTCAAAATTTGATTCTGAAAAAAATCGACATTCTGCGAAATTGTAAGACCCATCTGCATCCCTCCCCCACCTCTTCATTATCTACCAAGAGGAAAGTAATTCGGATAAAATGTTAATTTTTGTAAATTTTTTTGCCATTCTTTAAATTGATTAGATTGGTTGTGCGCAAAATTTTCTACATGACAGTTCAAACCACATTGGCTTATGATAATTAATACGGACATTATTAATTTTTACTAGTTGTGCCTGTGCACATTCTGCGCACCCCCCCCCCCCTTCCCGCCTCCTTCAAGGTGTTTGGTCTTTGGTTTTAAATTTATCAAACCGAAGACCGAACATGTGAATGGCTCCCACATATGCCCTCTTCCCCACAATTACTTTAACCCACACTCCTGCCCCCTCTCGGATTCGCATACGTCTTCCCCCATACACACTTGCCCGCCTCCCCCTCCCCGAAAACGTCGCCCCGTGACATTCTACCTTTGGTGCAGCCCCGGAAAAGTAGCTGGCGTGTGTTTGTCTAAAAAATAGGCTAAAAAAAACCTATCACTGAGAAATCCAGCATTCAGTAAGCAAGTAATCACATGTTTAAGTTAATCCTTTGAAACAATTCACTTCGGTAGCGTGCATTGCCCGCCACACACACTTGCCCTGGGCACCCTCTCCCGCACCCCCCGAAATGCCGCCCTGTGACGTTTCCGCTTTGGTGTAGCCCCGGAAAAGTCGTATGCGTATGATTGACTGAAAGCTAAAAAAAGCAGTCAGAAATCCAGCAAGTAACCCTATGATAATCCTTTGAAACATTCACCTCGGTACCGTGCATTGCGACATTGTTGCAAGCAACGATTTTTGCAAGCAACGATTGTTGCCCCCCCCCCCCACACTTAAAAAACAATTCAACTCCTTTCTGGAAGTGAACATTTAGGAAATAAATGCGCCTTTCCATCCTATCAAGCTGCCAATTTCGAGGCCCATAGGAGGCCTAGAAATTAAGAACCAATCGTCGTTTGGTTTAAAGTTGTCTGGTATTATATAGTAGACACGGTTTTTTTTTTTTAAGCTCAAACGCCGACAATGGCACAGTCCACACGACTAAAACTTTGTTGGCCGCTTTGGTACCACTACAATACCAAAAAAAAGGACCCAAATACGGTGCGGCAGGTCTGGTGTGTGGCGCCATCTCTTCGAAGACTTTGGAAAAAATGTTATAACCCGAATTTGTAGTCCAAGGCCGTCAATAGACGGCGACATGGCAGGTTTGGTAAGTGGCGCCATCTGTTCGAAGACGCTGGAAAAGTATCCCAACCCGAATTTGAAGGCAAATCCCGTCAACAGATGGCACTATACACTTACAGGGTGGATTACTTGATTGCACGACGGAATGGAGTGGCCGGTGACTTCGCCGCCTGCTCCGTATTATATATGTAGATAATCAATGTAATTGAATGTATTCTTTTGTTTTCACCCTGAACAATAAATCACTTATGCCGACCCATTGTTGATTTATTACCATCCAATATGGAGGTAAATGAACGAACCCAACTTACATTTTCTAAGCGGATTTGCTCATTTTAATGCCATCTTGAGCTCACAATGCATCAGTGCATTCTTTGGCATTGTTGTCTGCTAAACTTCTCCCTAGTACTTGATACTTTATTGAGTCAAAATGGCCTTGAAGTCGTACACTCGGTCAAGGAGACTTAAATACTACAACAATCACAGCGTGCTACGAAATCTGAGCAATATGGTGTTCCACATCAGTCCTCCTTTAACAATGCGGTATGCGCATTAATGGATTAAGTCACTTGTTGTTTCTTGCTCGATTCCAAAATTCCCCTTCAGTGTACAATGGAGCTAAGAAACTGCCCCATCAGACAACAACTCAAACGTTGCAACAATAGAATAAAAAAATATTTTCCTTATTTTTTGATTTATTTGGTAAATGTGGAGCTTTCAGTTTGAATTAAACCTAAACCAAAGTATTACACATTGACTACGTTTTATTTATCTCTAATCGAGCCCATTTGGCTCTCCGTCCTCTAATTACACACTTATTGTCGAGCCGCGTCAGTCTTATGGATTTCGAAGACAACCGATAAGCTACTCGAAGACGAATAACCCAATTAGTCAACAAGGGTTCTCTGCATGCGTTTATGGATTGTTACTCGATTCCGAAGTGCCCCTCCCACCGTTCAAGCAACGAAAACTCAACAACGACGTTGTTATACCCCTTCACCAAACAATAAATAACAATGCTGTTCACAATGACATCTTTGCATAAACATTGTTGCCCGCACAGTCGCATTGTCGAGCTTTCCGAGCAAAAAGAACATCAGCACGGTTCCTTCTTTGTTGTGTGCGTGCTATCCCATTGTTGTCGGACTGAGATTGTGAAATTGGATGGTCATCATAGCCGCTAGAAAGTTAAATGATTGTTGGTGTAAGTATACATATTTTGACTTATACTGGACATTGTTATAATTAGCATTGTGATCAGTGGTGCAACAATGGTATAAGCAAGACCTATTCATTCACTCCGAAATCTAGCCGCGTTTCCGTCCAGAGCACTCGCGATCAAAAAAGTGGTGAGCCATCTGGCCACAAACTGGCTTCTCCAACTACTTCTGCACAAATCCAAGATGGTGGCAAAGTGTGATCACCAGGTTTTCGTCTCTTCACAGCCACAGAGCAGGACAAACACCAAACAGTTCGTCTTAATTATCTTCTTTATCATTAGAATTGCAATTTTATTTTTGTCCCACGCGTGTTCCGCTAAAATTTACGCGATTTCTAAAACTGAAGTAGTAGTGAAGTTAGCCGCTAGTTGAGTTTCGTTGTTTCGTAGCTCATTTTCCATAGTCTAAACCGAAATTGAATATAACGACGCTGCAGTACGGACGCTAGAGCTTTAGACTCATAGCCACAGTCACTTCCGCTTTTGTCGGCAGTTGGTGCTCTCGTGGTGAATTTTAGAACTTGAGTATCTGTTCCACTTTTTGAACACGGTGCGTGAGCGGTAAGTGTAGCAAGTGGGTTATCCCGTAACGAAGTGTAGTTATTAATCCAAGGTATGAGTATGCATTGGATACCCCAAAACAAAACTTGTTAATGATTCCCGCCAAGCTTTTCGGCCGTGTAAAGTCGTGATATCAAACGCCAAGCTAATCCCACCAACTAAGACTTTGAAAGTTATAAAAATATATATTGCTTACTGCGCAATTTTCGATTATTTCATTTAACGTTTGAAGTCTAAGTCGGTAGGATTAGCTTGGCGAAAGAGCTTAGCATTTGATATCACGACTCCACACGGCCAAAAAGCTTGGCGGGAATCCTTAACAAGTTTTGTTTTGGGGTAGATATCAGATATTTTTGGTCTAAATTGATGAAATCCAATTTTTTTTTTAGCAATTGTGAGATGGAAAAACCAATTTAGTTTTTTGGTCCATTTCTCTTTTTTTTTTTTTTGGTCGTTTGAAGCTCCTTAACCCCTGAACCACTTGATTAGAAAGGTCCATATGAAGAGGGCACATCTACAGAGCAATACCTGTAAAATGAGCTTTATTCACCACATGGAAGAATTTATTTTCGTGATACAAAAAAAGCGTTACTAGTAGCCAGTAGCCAGTCATTAAGCCAACATCAACGTTATTCACGTCGTTTTTTCAACAAGAAAACGGTAAGCATTTATGTAAGCTTTTACGGCAAGCTTTTATGTTGGCATGCGACCAAAGTCTCCCGATTAAACAAGTTTCAGTCTTTTCTGTCGCATTGTTATTTATCCTCAGATAGTTGAAAACAGCCAAACTGCCTTTGCTGTAAAGACACAACGTGTCTAGTGGTCGCCATGCTTATATATATATTTTATCTGGATAGGCGTTATCGTTTATCATCTTGGCAAGCGACACACTAGCGTGTGTTTTGAAACGCGGTATAACCCGAATTGGCTTCTGCTCCCTTAAAAAATGTTGGTTACTTACGCCCAAGAATCTATAAGGACCATTGTTGTAACTGTACCCTTAAGTTAGTTATAGAGACGCTACTTTGCAGCAATGAAAATTACAAAAGTATGGTAGTAAAACGGTCCGACGCGTGTACTATTTTTGTGCATATTAAATGAATGGTGTTGCCTTTTCTCATGACCAATCGTATCGCCGTACTTTATTGAAGTCACGACCCTAAAAAAATTCTACGACCAGCTGCCAGTCGGGTGCCAACAACCACTAGCACTTCTTCTTTTCTTCCTTTTTTGTCGGTATTTTCCCATTTTCCCCGAGAAGCACATTCTCTCTCAAGATTTCCCGATCGTCGTATACTTTACCTGGCGAAGTGAGGTGCGAAAGCTTGGGCGGAATCCTAAACGACTCCACCTGTCCCATCAAGCTTGCTTTATAAGCTTCGGGCTAAAAGCCTACGGCGATTCCTTTTCCCTCATGGTCGCTCTTCAACGTGATCAAATACCATCTTTTTTCATCTGGGTCTCTTTTTTATGTTTGTTTGTGGTTTTTTTTCTCCTTCTCACCACAGTAAGTGAAGCAAAAAAACCAAGAACAGAAGTTCTTCCAACTACAACTTCAAACAACAACGAGCATAACACAAAAATACTGGTACGCAACAAGAGTTGGGTAAGACTTCCCTGCAAAAACTAAGACCAGGGTGACTACGACACACGCAAACCTACTAATGTAAACCTCTAAGGCTAAATACAAAAATAATTGGAGCCTTATATTACTTGCTTTTCAGCTCATAAATGCTAGGAGAAAAAATATCGGATCTATCAATCTGGACCCCCAAAAATGTGATATCCCGCCGCCCCCCCCGAAAAAAAAACCTTTCAACAATTCCCGCCAATTATTTTTACCGTTTGGAGTCGTGATATCAAACACCTATAGTTAATCCCACCGACTAAGACTTCAAACGTTAAATGAAATAATAATATTCACAATAGTAATCATTTCCTACTTTTCATTTTACCGTCGAACTATTCGTCTTGGGATTAACTTATCTAAAGATCTTGGCATTCCATACCACAACTTCAAACAGCGAAAAAGTTTGAAGGAAATCCTTAGCAAGTTTTATTTTGGGGCGATATACGTCAACATAAAATCAATGCCCCATGTTTTAATACTTGCATTATTTAATAATTTGAAACACTTTGACGCAGACAATCTGCAGTCTACATTATTAACAAATATTGATCGTTTTTCCATGCTTTGTGCAGGTGTTGATAATTATTATTAGAATGCTGAAATAGAATTAATTCTGTCTTTTCGACTTTGTAAGGGTGTATTTATACAATCATCTCGCCACGCATTCTCGCAGCTAGAATCATTGTTGAGTCCAATGTGGTGACGAAAGCCGTTGTCATGGTAACATTGCCTGTACCGTTATCTCCAATATCGTCTGGTTAAATGCGTGCAATCAATACCAATCCACGACAGTAATACAAAGAATTCTTAGTGATCTAAATTTTTTCCAGTTCGCTTGTGAACCCTCATTATTGGCTGTTTTCTTTTTACCTATCGGTACGAAAGCCGAAACCATGTTGAAATTTGAGGTTATGTCTTGCGTCCAGTCCCCTCTCCCCCAACCCGCCGCCAAGAGGTCTTGACCACACTCTTACCGTTTCTTTTTTTTTTTCATTTCTAATTGCATTGTGGGTAGGTCCAAATGAAAACGTATTATTACTGTCACGACACAGCGATCCTCATACTAAACTATTTAGCACTGCAGTAATTACTTTGCCGTTGGATGACCCAGCGCCTTGCCGAGGGCCATTACGTGGCCAACAAAAACACGTAGAGGTTCGATTGCTTTAACCCCCCCCCCTACCCCCGCCGGCCATAAAAAAAACGTAGTGGAGAAATTGGTTCTGCAGGCAATCAAGCAATTAACTTTCTGAAAGAAACGTCACAGCCTAAACTCCCTGTCCAACTTTGGCGAACCAAGACCGACCACTGTCTCCATCATTCTTTATCTACAGGCTTCCAAGAATAATCCTTTTCCGGCTGAGAAGAAAGGGAGGAGGAATGTGTAGGTACATTTTGGGGCTTGTCTGAAATCTACTCTGCAAGGTTCTCGTCAAAGTCAACCTTCTCTCATGGTAATCCAACCAGGGCTCTACAGTACCGGCCGGATCTTGCGTGAAAACTAGCATACGTGACTAGATTGCACAAAATGGCTGCCGAAAGACCCACTGATTCGATTGATTTGTCCTGTTGCTGCTCCTTTTTCTCAGCCGAGGGCAAAGAGTTTAAAAGAAACTGCAGCTCTTTCCCTTGAAACACTGGCCGAGGGTACACGGAGGTTTCTTAAGTCGCTTTATCTTACGTCAATGAAGTGCTTAGAGCGCTTTAAGAATGTCCGTGTAACCTCCTAAAACCACTTTCAAGCGGCTGTATCTCAAACCATCTCGTTACATCGACGAAATGCATTGAAGCGTTTTAACAGCCTACGTGTATCCATTTAAAACCCATTTTCTACGTCACTCCAAGGACTGCTTTCCTTTGATTCGGTGGAACGAGTACGCTTAAATGTCACGAAACTAGGGCGGAACCTGTCACTTCCTTAAAACGAAGTCGAAGCCCAGCTAGTTAAGTGACGACATGGTAATAGAGAGGGGTTTGGTTGATTGATGGGGGATTAAATAAAAGCGACGCTACATCGACATAGCAGAAACTTCCGTGTACCCGTTGCCGTTTTAACTCACTCCAACTTGAATGTCGGTGTAACCACCTCCTTCCTAAAGCGACCAGAGTTCAAGTCAACGTAAAGTAACGCGACGTAAGGTAAATCGATTTCTCCGTGTACCCTCTGTCACTTTCTGGATAAACGTTATGTGTCGCTATACATTCCAAGCATAGAGAAATAGCTTAACTGTGTCTTTACAAATTATTTACAAATAATTGTTATGTTAACAAAAATGTGTCACGCCAATCTACGTAAAATTAAAATTATTATTTTGAAAAACCACCACCAGCTATCAATAGATGTCACTCCCTAGGATCAAAAACCATGTTTTATCTGCCAACTGTACTGATGACCATACGTGCATCGCTTAGCAACGCCTTCGCCAACGTCGCTTCGTGGCCGCCATATTGTCTACCCCCCTAAAATCATTGTAGATCAGGCCAGATAGTTTACTGGCCATGGTTGGACGAATGTGTGGCACATTACGCGAGTTCTTGCGAAAGTAATCACCACAATTAAAAATGAACCGAATTAAAGTAAGGATTAATGAAGGATTTTAATCAAAAAGTAGCACATATAAAAAAAAAAAGACAACTAGATTACACAGAACGAAAGAAAAGGAAGACTCAAAAAGGGTTAGGAAAAGGAGATGGTCTATTTTCGAAATAGAGCTCGCAATCAAGTCATCATCAAGATCCACCGACTTCCTCGCTTAACGACCTGTCGGCTTCCGTTCGGGCTCTTATATTCCGACAGCCGTTTTTGCTAGTAAAGAAAAGTGCTGAGGGTGCAGCATAGGTTGACAGACAGACCTGCGGACGAAGCCTTGATGCCACACCTATTTAAATATTGATTCCAACTCCTGTTTTCCCGTTCTTCTTTCCAATTTCATCTCCCCAATTCAAAGAGCAGAGAACTGCAGACACCCAAACAACTTTCACAGCCCCATTAGTAACATCTCTAGTCTCGCGTATGACGTTGTTAGTCTTCGGTAACTGAGAACAGAAGACGTTAACTCTGGCACCAATCGATGAACGAACGACACTCATCTTGATGGTCCAATCTGTTTATTAGACGCAAGTGTTCTGAACGGCTCACAAACACGCTTCGAACAACGGCGATATTACAAAATGTTACCTTTGAGGACTTTACCACAGTGTAGGTGCAAGTACACATTTTTTGTTCGTCGTTGGTCAGAAGAACATTTTTGTTGCCAAATATGAAACAAACATTAGTTGTACAGTTCCAGAAAAATTGCTAAGTTGCAAATGATCTACACATGCTTTAAGTTTACATTAATCCCATTTCAGGGATGCCACCGGGGTTCCTTAGTTTTTCACATTTTTTCACTTCACACGTTTGTATTTTTTTTCACATTTTTTCGTACACAAATTTCAGAAATTTTCACATTTTTCACATATTTTTTTCGAATAAGCCTATTTCCAAAAAGCACGAAAACGCATTCAGTGGTGCAAAGGATTGTGGAGCATGGGCACGTTGGAGTTTATTTCCTCGAAAAAAAGAACAGGGACATTCCCGCAGTCAAATAGCACCGCCTTCTACCAACAAAACAAATAACCTGGCTCACTGGTCAACGCAGGTAAATGAAATTCCTCAAACTGAATTTTAACGTCATTCAACCGTAGCAGAGTGAAATTTATTTATCGATTGTTGCACGATACAATTTGTTTTATCAAATAAATCCAAAATTTCACATTTTTTCACCAATACGGTTAATTTTTCATGTTTTTTCACACTTTTACTGGATAGCTCAAATTTTCACATTCTTTCAAATTTTTTCACTCGGTGGCATCCCTGCCATTTGAAAACGTGTATAATAATAATAGGTTCGTTGCAAACACAACCGGAATGGCAAGGACCTGGTGGTCACTGACTGCCATCCATGTATTATCATGACGCCATTAAAGATGGTGGGAAACAAGATGTACTACGACATATTTATAAAACTAAAATGGTGCTAAAACCTTCATAACAAAACTAGAGAAAGATTCTCATAAACAAAGAAACACAATGGAACGCCCATTATGAAAGGGGAAAGATGGGGAGGGTAAAGTTAGATAAGTGATTATAAAATTCAAAGGGTCGAGATCAAAATGCAATTTCCTTTGTCCATTATTAGATAAAAGTATTTCTGGAAGGCAACAGCATCTTGTGGTAGTAATAATGTAGATTCATGTTGTTTTATTAGTATTGTACAATTGCTATAGATTAGGTTAGGTCAGTTCCCATGGCTAGACTTTCACCAAGGCAGGGAACGATGTTCCATATGAAGAGCGACTTTCATTATCTCTACATGTCTGCTTTAATGGAATTTCACCATCATCACAATAGACGAAAATGTTGCACTCTGTACAATTATAACGGGCCTCGCCCCTGACAATTTGTGGGACACCATGTCCACGTCGACATAATGGTCATCGTTTGCCTCCTTCTGTCAAAGCAAAGAACCAACCCCAATGGTTCTTGCATCTGAAAACACAATCCACTGTTTGCTGGGGTCTGGGTGGTCTAAGGTGGGTGCTGTCAATAACGCGCTTTTGATGTCATTACTGTTGCAGAGAATATCCATCAATGCACAGGATCGCTCCGCAAACCGGAAAATAAACCTACGAAACCAAGACGCAAGGCATCTGTACTTCCATATCTCTTTTACAGTCTTGGGCATAGGCCACGCCTGCAAAAGAAGTACTTTAGTGGTATTAGCCTTTACACCATCATCCGTGACCAAATAACCAAGTACAAGAAGTTCCTAACGCATAATTCTGTTTTACGAAAGTTCCCCCGCTACGCATTCTCCATCCATCATGGATGCTTCTAGACTAGCAGGTGCTCTTTCCATGACCTACTACCTACACAGAGATCAACGAAATCGATGGCCCTTAGGTGGCATATAGGTTCAACACATTCCAACTTAGCATGGAGTAAATTTGTTACTGTGTTCCACATCCCGAATTGTCTATATCAAGGAATGAATAGGCCCTCAATCTTGCCACTCTCAGGGTCTAGGGGCACGTATCAGTAAGCGAAATTGCTACGAAATTTCCATTTATCATAGCGTGCTTTGACAGTATCAATCAGTGGCAGAGGAAAAGGACTTCGGACGATTTTTATTTGCGGGGATATCCACAACAAATATAGTCGTATCATATTTTTTGGGTACTACAAAAGGCTGAACACCACCACTAAAAAAAACCCTAACAATACTGCTTATTTTGCGAAGCATTTTGTCAAGTCAAGCGTATTTTTAATATGCATAGCGACCATCTGTTTTCTAAATAACTCTGAGGGTGAGGACAGGAAGCAACTGCAGGATCCCCGTGAGTGGTCAGTGAGTATTGATACCAAGATGGCCGCCTGGGTTGGTGCGCGTTTGGTTGCTGTAGGAAACAGGCATTAATGCTGCCCTTTACAGAATATTAATACCTTTTGTGAGGCACAGTTTACAAGAACTTCAGTCACAAGAAAAACTTTCTTTCGCTATCTAAAAAAGTCTTCATTGCCCACGTACCTTAGAAACGTTTTTGCCCCTACTTCCGCGATGGCCTTTTGATGTATTGGCGACCAATTCCGTATTGACTTGGCTTGCTTTGCTGCCCTTCCCCAGGGTATTGCCACTAAACAAGCTTTACATCCTACCGTTTGCTTCTTGCTCTACTGAACACTGTTGGTACTAAATTGTTTTTAGACAGTCTTGTATAGCTTTTCGCAAACAGCGAGACTTTGAACACAGCTGGGAAACACTTTTTCATCTGCATAGTATCGATTCAGCCAAAACCAACCACCGACCACACACTTTATACAAAAATCGTCGAAAAGTCGCCTACTGGGAGGAGTTGGAAAAGGATAATAATTGAGCTAATGATATATTTAAGTTTGTGCGAAGCAGTGCCTTTCGAAAAATTAGAAGCTAAGCAAACAACTAAGCCGAGCCAAGCTATGCAAACGACTTAGCTCGGCAGGAGCCTATTGGAAGGATCGGCCCCGGTACTGCAGCAGTTATAGCGCCCTATCTGGTAATTGGGATGTTCTGGGTTCGAATCCCAGTAGGGGCATTTTTTTTTCAGACTAGTGTATTCATGCAGGGCCTGTCGACTGTGTGCGTCGCTATTTACTTGTTACCAAGATCAGCAACAAATCCCAGAAGGGTGGAAGAATCCGCTAAGTTTCAGCCAATAAAAGTAGGGATATCAGAATAAAAATGTCTGCCTCCAAGTTTTCTAAACGGTGTACCAAGCCTAACCGAAAAAGTCTACCCTTAGAAAGTAGTGGTATCACCCTCGCCAAAGAACCTGGCCATAGTTACCAATAGTAGCAATCGTTAGGTTTTTCATTTCACTTTCACTTTAATAGTCGGTGTGATTAGCTTGGCGGTTGTTCGTTGGTGGGGGTCATATCACTTCTTTCTAAGGGGATAACTTTCCGGTCAGTACGTTGGTTAGCTGCTTACACCATGTAGAACACTTGGTGGCAGCCATTTTTTTCTGCTATCACTACTTTGATTAGCGGAAACTTGGCAGGTTCTTCCAACCTTGTGGGTTTTGTTTATGATTTAAAGGTACACCCCGCCTGCCTTATAACAGCCACATGCAGATCGCCATCCGCGCATGTTACCATCGCACCGTTTCGCGAGCCTCTGTATAGTAATACAAAGCCAACTAAGATAGTATCTGCATTCCTCGCAGCGAGGAACGCAGCTACTATCTCAGTTGGCCTTGGGTACAGTACATGAAACAGCATGAATGCAAAAATTGTGTCGTCGCAAACCGAAATGATTTTCGTATTTTAACATCACCACACACACACACACACACACACACACACACACACACACACACACAC
>JAHWFP010259873.1:48819-66514 GCA_023313725.1 Lithobius niger
TATTATTATTATTATTATTATTATTATTATTATTATTATTATTATTATTATTGGCCATCACACTGTTTATGTAAGAATTTCATTATTGGTATAATTGAGACGTTTCAGTGAACCATAATGCAATGTTAAAGAAAAAAAAAGAAAACGATATTGAAATTCGAAACAGAGCCACAGGCTTTACAAGCAATCAACGTCAACGGTGTAAATTGCGCTGCAGCGTATCTATATCATGCAAAAAAGGGGAGTCAGCCAACACGTAAACTACAACGACATTCGAATGAAAACTGAACAAGTCTGAAACTACAAACTAAACAAACTGGCGGTTTGCAAACATTTAAATAAAAACACATGGAGCATCAAACGAAGTGAAAAAGGCATCTAATATTTATTATACCATGGCTGTGACGTCACGCTAACTCAACGCCATGCTAAATTTCCGAAGGTTATATCCCGTTAACCGTGACGGGAAGTGTGCATCATGGCAAAACGTGTGGGCTATCAAGTTGCCCCACACTTTTGCCTATAACCCACACTTTTCACACTTCCGGATCACGCGACCGGGAACGCACACACCAACAACAAAATACAGCGTGCAAAAAAGTAACGCAATAAGAAAGTACAAAAGGAATAACTGAATTTGCCGGAATGTCCCGAATGAAATCCTATCCATGCTAACTCTCACATGTCTGGCCCATATCATACCACGGCTGTGACGTCACGCTACCTCAACGCAGCGCTAAATTTCCGTAGGTTAAGTCCCGTTAACCAACACCGGAACAACACTCGACAATTGCATAGTCTCGCTGGACAAATCCTCGCAGCCGTGGGTTAAAAATCGATATCCTTGAGTTTGTCACCAAACTTTCATTCATACCGATACCCTATTACCGTATTTTTAAACAATTCTCAAACTACAAACGTACAAAATGAATTACATATCTTGCCAGAATGTCCCAGCACAATGTCCGAACAGCTTCGAAAACACGAACGAGCTTACTATCGTGAAATGTGGCGTTTGTCTTCTTCCCACCCACTCCCCCTCCCTCCACAAACTTGATCCAAAGGACTCGTCCGTCTACCATCCACTCCCCACCTCCATAAACTAAAATGGAATGACCTTCATTCATAGGAACATACTGATTTATCATCGTATTTTTTTAAGCAATTTTCACAAAACACAAACACGTTTTAATTAAATACGAGTTAGCTTGACGTCCCAACCATGGTATAAATCATTTATTGGTGAGAAAGAGCCATTATCGATTTTTAACCCACGGCTGTAATTATTGTACCGGGTCTCGTATGCAAATAAGTCTCGGGCTTCGCCCTCTACCCATTTGCATACTTGAGCCGAGGAAAATAATCGCAGCATTGGGTTAAAACTCGATAACAGGTCGTTTCTCACCAATAACTTACTACAAAGTTGTCCTCATTTTCATATGTAACACTGTTACAGACCAGGACACAACACAGCAGGAACTCTGCATCAGAGAGCCATCATATTGGAAAAGTGGATGTGTGTAAAGAATGATAGGAGTGGAGGCAGTGGCGTTAAAATTAATATATTTTCTCGAGGGGAAAATTACACATCTTTACGCTCCCATCAGCCAGTAACATGCACAAGAATGACTTCAGATTGGGGCATGTCTTAAAATACTGAGCTAATACGTTTTTTTTTTCGGTCAGGAAACTTTTTTCAGTGGAGTTGGCTTCAGCCCTTAAGTTACCCTCCCCCCCCCCCCTGCACACGCCACTTCTTGCCTATGTAAGTAACATAGGCACAATCTACCACAATTTCTCACAATCTACCATAACACATATACTGATATTCTTGTAACATCACAAAAATGGTGAGGAAGATCAATAATACATAGTTAACAAAACGAGAATTGAAAAAAACAAGAAGAATTGATGATGCTCTTGCTAGAAAACGTACGTCCACTTTTTTTTTTCAAGAACAATAAAATTATAGAACCAGAGGTCAAACACATATGCATAAGTTCAAAAGACAACGTAAATAAATTTGCATCTGTATTTATTTAACTGTTGTTGAGCCTTTGGCTTTCCGTCTATAATCCTTATTTCACGTTTAAGTGTTCCATTCGTTTCACTTAAGAGTGCGGCGCGTCAAATAAGCGTCCCTCCAGTGGTGAATGGATAGTCTATATTTATATGTATATATGCACGTGTTAAATACTGCCTATGGACGTTTCCTTTTGGCCGTGTCAGTATGGCTCAGCGGTAGGACCTCGGCCTTTGGTTTCAAAGGTCCTGGATTCGATTCCCCTCTCTGACATATAAGTCCAAAAGGCAACGTAAATTGGTTTGCATCTGTATTTAACAAAGTTAAGATTTTCTTTACGCTGTTCAAGAAATCATTAATTACATTTTTATAAGGAGCTCACAACCAGAATTTCACCAAAGCAAAACCCGAAAACACCCAAAACGGGTGAAATTATACAAAAACCCCATATGGGTAATGGGACCCCATCAAGTTTTCGCCATATAAAGTAGTCATATCATATCCAAAATGGCTGCCACCAAGGTGTCTCTCCCAACCCTGATCACTTAACTGATACCTCGGTGATTGTCAGTTAAGACTGAGTGATCACGGTTCAGGCCACAAACTTGGTGGCAGCCATTTGGCTCTGATATTACGACTTTATGTGGTGAAAACTTGATGGGTTTCTTTTATTTACCCTTGTGGGGTTTTTGTATAATACAAATATACAACCAAATATAAACAACAAAAAATAACACATGGTCACACGTATTTGACGAATGGTCAAATCGGAAACTTGAAAACACAAGTTACGTGACGTAATAACCACACAATTAGTCATTTTGTGTTGAACGAGTGCAACGCCTGTGAATGTTGGAAGTCGATCGTGGGCCGCCTATTGGCCTACAAAGGGCAGCAGGCGTTTCTTGATTTTTCTCGGTGATGGTGTTAACCAGGTAGAAATATTCATACAACGCCCACCCTGTTACTACATGGTTTTTTGTTTGTTTTGATTTTACAAACTCAACTGGTTCGTCACAAGTATGCAGATATTGTATATGTTGCTTTTCTCTTGTTTTTCATTAATATTTTGATTTTGTATACCTTGTAATTTCTAGAATTATTGGAGCCAAAGATTTGTTTTCTCTCACACTAGAGCGCTTTTGTTTTTGTTTACTCAGTGCGCACAAGCCGCATGCGATCATCATCAGCTCTTTGTTTATTTATTTATTTTTTTTTGGGGGGGGGGGGGAGATGAAAGAGTAAGTCTCTTTTAATTGGTTTTTGTAATTAATTTGAGTGAATAAACTTACATGTTTGCATGTTCGTACTGGAGTGTACTTTTTATCGCTAACCAGTGTTTCCAGATACCTACAAGCAATTGCCTCCGAAAACACGGCGCTGTCCCCCTAGAATTTTTTTTCTCAATATCACTAGGAGAAAAAGAAATTATTTTTCCATGAAAACATTCACGAAAATAAAGAGGGGAAAAAATACTACAATAATGCCGTTGATGCATGGGCATTAAGCCTAAAGTGAAAGTGAAACTTTTTCTTTTACCTTCTGATTTACGATCTTACATAAAAATAGAAATAGGGTTAAAAATCATGTCGTTTTCAATGCAACAAATTTTCCTTTGCGTTGTGCTAAAGAAACAAAACTGACAGTTTACTACTTTTAAAAAAAAATCGATGCAACACAATTCGTTTAGCAACATAACGCTATTTTTTTTGTTCCGACGTTGGCCTACATTTAGTAAGACGTGCAGAATTTTAAATTAACGTTTATCCCAAAACTCGTGTGGTAGTTCGTAAAATCCAACCACTTTTGATTCCGTGCAGAATTTTAAATTAACGTTTATCCCAAAACTCGTGTGGTAGTTCGTAGAATCCAACCACTTTTGATTCCGATCTGAAAGTTTTAATCATGTCTAGGGTCGTGCAAGAATTCCTCCTTAGCTTACAGCTATGACTAATGAATGATAACAAGAAGAGTTGGAAACAAAATGCAGATCAGGTAGGAAAAAAAAATAATTTTTAAAAAGAAGTATGTCATAGTAATGTGCCGAGTTTGATGGTTACGCTAGACACATGCTAGTGTGATGCCGCCAAGTAGACGATCGGCCAAGTAGATGAGATTAATTGTGATGGAGTGAGCAATTCCAGTTTCATTGCGTGATTAACTTCGGGAGGGGCAACTGAAGGGGATGCACTGATCTGCGTTCGTTAGCCAGTGCACTCAAAAAAGGGATTGAATAAACTTAAGCATGTGAAACATGGGCATACAATAAACCAAACCGTGTCAATTTGGCTGACGTAACGCCTAATTGGGCAATAGCAGATGTGAAAATTAGAATGAGAAAATTTATAGACATAAAAGTCCTCCAGACCAAAAAGGTAGAGGTGACGGTAAGACCGCGTGATTCTTTGTACATTCACAGTCCTATGAAAGTTGTGATATCCATCTAAAACCAAAACTGGTACAAGAGAAGCTGCTAAGTTTCCACAAAGAATCGGCCATTGAAAGTAGTGATATAATTCAACCAGGGAAAGGCCGTCAAGGTTAATCCTATTAGCCAAGTTAATCGCCAAGTTGCCAAGGTAATTAGCCAAGTTGCTACCGCTATAGCAATGTTCTAGTTTTCATTTAACTTTCGAACTATTAGTAGATGCAACTAAATTGGCTAATAGGAATAATCTTTGCGGCCTTTCCCTGGTTGAATGATATCACTACTTTCAAAGGCCGACCCTTTTTGTAAACTTGGCGGCTTCTCTTATACCAGTTTTGATTTTGGGTGGATAACAGGTTAACATGGAAGTAAAACCAATGATATCCACCACCCCAGAATTACCCACAAGTTTAATTCCCCCCACCCCCAATCCCCCTCCTTTTTTTCACCCCACACGGTAATTAACTTGTATATCTGGCAATAAAAATATATATGATGTAAGATTTTTATTTGTCCGAAACTATACTCCCTCCCCCCACTCATTCGTGACGTCAAAGTGAACGGTCCAAAACCACTGCCATACCACGTTTATCGATATACCCATTGACGTGAAGACAACTCACTGAACCCGTTATTAAGGTGATAAACGTGACCAGGGCTTCATTCGACTGCAAGTTCTTAGTACAGGCAATGAAGAGGGAATATAAATCATTACACACAAAGGCTTTAAGGAGGATAAATTATTATAGTCGAAGTCATATCAGTCGGAGTCATGTGTCGTACTTCCTACTCCGTCATGTCTGAGGTATGGTTTTGGCTATTAGTTTATTTATCTAATATCTTTGTGTTGTTGACAGCTATTTATGCATATTTATTCTTTTTTTTAATTATAAAGAGTTCTGTTAGGGGGCAGTGCGTTTCAGCGTGTGATGAGTTACAGCATCCAACTCTGTGAATTTATGCATTACAAAATATTTAAACTTTTTAATATGATGACAGTTCATTTGATAAGTCAGTTGGTGAACAGAATTAAGGAGACGTTGCTTCTGGATCGAGTCCAGAGTGATTTTAATTCAATTTATTGGCGGCTAATAAAAGACGCGAACGAAGCTTCTGATTTGGTAAAACGCTACGTCAGCACTGATTCAGAGTTCTTTATGTACTCCTGGTAATGAAGAATATATATATATATATATATATATATATATATATATATATATATATATCAGTTGAATTTATAACAGGTTAATCCAATGGATACTGACGTAAAACGCTAATGTTAAAGGGACATACCTTCTTGCTAATTTCAAGCCACTAATTTCAGGCATCCTGCTCGAAATAGCTTTTGCAACAATTGCGTAGGTTAAAAGTGAATGTAGCAATTCCGTTTTTCACGAGGGGAAAAATAGGAAAATGAATGCCACTGTAACATTTACACACGTCTGAATTGCAAAACTAAGCCATACAGGACAGCCAACCGGGAGGAATGTACATTTAAATAAAAATAAAAAAAGGTTTTAAAATTCGTATTTCTTAGTATTGTACGCAGTACGTTAATATTTAACTCTCATTAATTGATTGCACTAATTTTTATTCTGGGTACTAAAAAAAAACATGTTGTTTGTGGCCTTCGGGTGCCCACTGAGGCAGGTTGAACAACTTCTCAACTCCTTCCGAAGACTGCTTGTCAACTATTAATTTTTGTGATATGTAGAACAATAACCCTGCCTGCCTCGGTATTCTTATGAAAGTTTCCTGCACGGCTAGCGTATTTTTCAAATTAAGTGCTTTGCTACCAGAAAAAAGAAAACACACACAAAGAAAGTTGGGGGGAGGGGGGGGGAGGCAAAGAATATTGCTGAGCCGACACGACATTCTTCACTGACGCCAAGAAGTGATAACTTATCACAACGGATCCCAGAGAAGGAACTCTATAGCTTTTTGCCCAGATTTATTAACAGTTGCCCGTAGCAGCACACTTTAGTCCATCTATTCGAGTTCAATAAATTCCATAGACGAAAAATACATCAAGTAATAGTTTGTAACCCTGAGGAATAAAAATAAAAACCACAGAGTTGTTAAAGACCCTTAAAGACCTTTTTTATAGGGTGAAACTTCAACGAGACAAAAACGTACATTTCTCCCTCCTCATGGCATAGGGACTAGAATTTGTTCTTATTCCTAAAACTAGCAGTCGTACCCGGCTTCGCCTGGGGTTTTATTTCGCACGTTCGTCTGGTGCTTGGATTGACAGGTAATTTTACCCCCACTGTGAAGGACGATTTTTCTTCTTTTAATACTACCCCTTACCTCCCATCCTCTCCTTCCCCTCATCCTTTACTTCCCTGCTCCCTTCCCATCCTCTTCCTCCCCTCTTCCCTCCTGCTTTCTTCCCATCCTCTTCCTCCCCTCCCACTTTCCTTCCATCCTATCCCGCCCCTCTCCCCGTCATCTTACCTGTCCATCTCTCCCCACCCCCTTGATACACGTCGTTGAATTTGGATTGGCAGTTGAATTAAATACTGTCCCTCCACCCTTACCCCATCCCTTTTACCCTCACCTCCCTACCTTTTCCCCCTACATACCTGCCTTTCTTTTCAGCAACAGCAAGCCGTACGCCTGATCGCTGGTGACGTGCAGTGGCCAACTTTCCAAGCTAGATTCTTAAGAGTACTTTTTTTTACTTGGCATACAATATACAACAATGACTGCTCGACTCCGTTTCTTGCGCTCCACCTCTTACTTTTTGGCTTACAGCAATAAACAACATTGTCTGTGCTCGACTTAAAATCAATTGTCGACTCCATCTCTTATGCTTCGGCTCCCACTTTTTGACTTTCAACAATACACAACAATGACTTCTTGGCTCTAGCTTTGCTTTCATCTTTTTTTTTTCTGAAACTTTGGTTTATAGTGCAAGATACCTAGGCTACACGTATTTGTCGTTTTGGCGACGATAACCCTGATTGGTTCTTAAAATCCTCTTCATCCTCTCCAACCAAACCAGACGCGCGGCTTCACGCTCCCAGATGCCTGGCACGCGCACGGCGGTCATCATTGTTTTTGTGACTAACCACGGAGAGTGTGGACAAAGAGGAGAGTCAGGGCGGTGGTATATATATATATGTATTTAGGAATAGAAACAGATTTAACCCCTCAGCCATGAGAAGGGCAAATTACGTTTATTATTCTCAAACACCTATACAATAGTAAATTTGCATTTACCCAGATTTCAACATTGTTGGATGGCGGGCCCCATTCCATTGTTGCCTCCGGTTAGTTGGAGGACGATGCCCATGCATTAGACAGTTAACTAGATATCGCATCTTACGTCTTCCAAGCCTACGCATCACCCTGTCGGTAGTTACTAACATCTCCACTAATGCTTGGCCAGGGCTCTCTACAGTACTGGCCGGATCTTGGATGAAAAATAGCATTACGAGACTGGGTTACCAATATGGCCGCCAAAAGCGCCGCTGATTCGATTGATTTGCATACAGTTGCAGCATTTTGTCAACCAAGGGAAACACCCTCCGTACAAATTGCCAACGAAAGTGTCGCTTTTTTTTCACGAACGCAGAGAAATAGCTGTGGCTGAGTGATATTTTTAAAAACTAATCGAAATAAAAAAATTTGCCACCAAAATCTACATAAAAATTTAAATTATTATTTTGAAAACCGTCACTAGCTGCCAATCGATGCCGCGTCTCTCTCTGTACAAAGATGCCATCTTGAAGAACAGACCTCAACAAAACCAACCAGACGTAGCGGCTGTTTGTCTGGGGGGGGGGGGCCCCAATATCGTTGTAGAGCGGGCCAGTTATTTTACTGGCCATGGTTTGGCCTTCAAAGCAGCATGAAGGCAAAGCATGAGCAGAGGTGTTAGTAGCCTCTACTACCACCAGGGTGACGCGCAGGCTTGGAGGAAGTAAGCAATATCTAGTTAACTTTCTAATCTGTGGAAGTACTCACTCCACGATTGTACATAGAATAAGAAAGCTAAGTACAACACGAAAGCCTAGAACGTCATACACGAAAAGTCGAGGGTCAGCTCAAGTCAGCTGCTTTCAGACCCATCTTCGTAAACTCGGTTATTTATTTGATTTCAGCTCTAATGATCTGATGGTTTATGGATGGAGTCACGAACGCATGGACGGGGCGGCCCCCCTTTGTTTTGTTATTTAGGATTGTTTTGTTTTAACAATTCTATTTTCAAGAAGGTTTGAGAACGACTTTCGAGTTCCACCTCCCAAGCTGCTGATTTTTCCCCCTCGTCGTAATTGTATTTGTCGCACAGACTCCAATTACATTCGCAAAATTTCAGCAAACACCACCTAAGGTTTCGCCCCATAGCAGTTTGGCACAATCTATTTACCTTCAAACTTAATTGCATTGCACTCCCCCTTTTTAAAACGTTGTAAAAGGCATAGCAAATCAATTTCAGCACACCAAAGCGCAGTTGGAAAAAAAAATAAGAGGAAAAAATAAAGAAAACTTGCAATCAAAATTTATTATTATAGTAAATTCCGAAACGAATTATCACTGTGGAAGACCTTGAATGGTTAATAATATATTCATAACACATAAGGAACGCGAAATGAGAAAAAGAAAATGTTGCCGGCCCCCAGCCAGGCTGGCTAAAAAGGGTTTCTTTTGCTGTTAAAAGTGCTATACCTGTCAATTTTTGCATTATTGCCTCAATGATGCTGTTGGATACTTGAGACTTGAATTGCCACCTCAGTGACCCAACCGCGCATGAGCGGTCCTCCCTATATAAGAGCGGCGGCTACGCAGGCACGCCATCTCTTTGTATCTCAGTGTAGTCAAAAGGTGCTCTGAGAGGGGAGGCAGGGAGGGGCCTAAGGTATAGCACTTTTAACAGCAAAAGAAACCATTTTTAGCCGGCCTGACTGGAGGCCGGTAAAATTTTTTTTCTTGAGCACCCAAGGTAGGAAAATTGATGGGGGTTAAGGCCTGTGTGTGGAGGCGGAGTCGGATCTTCCAACGGGATATCCCTTGGCTGAAGGACGGCGTTTTGTGATCGAAGGGTTTCAATTTCCTTTTTAAGCCTACAGATTGTGTTATGTTGTTGGAAAAAACAATCTTGTAGATGTAACAGGAATGGTTTAACTTTCCTTACGTTTCTGTCGTATTGTCTTCTAGCCCGATCGTTAAGACGGAGTTTGTGGCGTAGTGATAGTATGATTTTGTCCGAATTCCACGATTTCTTCATTGTCCAAGCCGTAAAGAGGAGAAGGGTCCTGAAGAACCGGAGTTGGTGTTGCGACAACCTTAGGTAGAGGAGAGCTGGAATCTTTGGAGAGGAAGTGAGAGCGTGAAGAGGGGATCCGATATCCGAGTTGCCTGGACGTGGAGAAAAAGGAGTAGCTGGAATTGCAGCAGACAGTGTTTTCTTTCAATAGTGGAGACGACGGTGGGTCAATGACGATCGCTTGGTCCCTTTGCGAACATGGGGAATCTTGGTGTGCATCCGATGAAATGAAGACAGTGCTTACAGGGGTGTCAGAAGTTGCTGATGATTTGACCCAAGATTGTTGGGATAATGGAGTAAAGGTTGCCGGTGGCGGGAGGTCCTTGCCCGGAGTTGGGGGTACTACCGGGGAGTAAATGGAGTAGGGATGTAGGGTGACCCAGTTTTAGATTTGAGACGTTTGACGGCAGATTTTTAGCTGTTGGCTTGCCTCTTGCGGGTGGCGGATAGCAATTGCCTAGACACAATTTCTCTCCATAACTTATGGGGAATAGTTACGCAGATAGGGGATGGTTTTCCATAATAGTCACAAAAACGATGGTACTGGCACACTGTCGAGTGGGGATCAAGTCGTTTGGGGTTCAAAAGACCCGCGCAGTGGCATTTTCCCGGGTCGTCGATCGTAGGCACCCGTCCAAAATAGATGTCTTCACCATCTTCTAGCTGGAGAGGTACTCTAGTTTTCACCATGATAAGTGAAAAAGCGAAACGAAGGGAGACACGGTTTCGTGGGGTGCTAAGCAGCAAATCGCGAGAAAAGGCGGGAAGAGGCCAGAAGTGAAAGGCGGAAGGAGAATCCGAAGGGGGCGCCAATGCGCGCAGCGGCCAGACGGGAAGGAGGTCAGGCAGCAGTGTACAGAGGAGGGATGCGAAGTCAATCTTAACAGTGCCAGGACTTGTAAGGAGTGCGCATGGAAAGGTGAAGATCCGCATAAGAGGTGATGGTTCATTGCAGTGTGTGGCCAGAAAATTTCTACGTAAGGGCGTGATGAAGGAAGATCAGAAAACCTGAAAGACCAAGGCTGGGTCGGAGGAGGAGGAGGCGGGGTGTCGACCTTGCGATTGACGAAAGGAGTCACCGAAGGGAAGTGGTGCCGAGAAGCCATGATGAACTCCGAAGGGCGGGAACGTGAAGGGAGTGCAAGGCGAAGGGAATTTGCACCATGACTAAGGTGTAGGTCATGACATCAGTTCAGGCAGAGTTGAAACGATGCAGAAGACAACAGGAATCTGATGTGAAGGGGAAATGCTGGAAAACGGCCGAAGCGAAGGAGGGTGACGTTGACTCGGTAGCGCACGGGACGCAAGTCACGGTAGTTTCGGCGGCGCGGCAGGGAAGTCTTCGTCGGTGACTGTCGAAGAGCCTGAGGCATGTTGTCTAGCAAGAACGCAGTTGATGAGTGACCGAAAGGTGTGAGACGGACGGAATGTGTCGGTTGAGGCCGTATCACCTTTGGCAATGAGGAGGAACTTCGATAGAAGCAAACGAGGAGCTTGGGTGAAAGGCGTAAGCCTAGAAGGAAGGGGCATGGGATGGATGCATGGTGACTTCGGTAGAAAGCAGGTCCCTCGCAAGAAAAGAACGGGGCTCGAGCATGAGGTCCGGTGAGGGAAGCATTGCAGGAAAGTGACCAAGAGGCGTAAGCCTGGACTGGAAGTGGGCGGCCCCATGGCACGGTGAAAGATGAGGGGAGAAGGAGTCCCACGCAAGGGGCGACCGAAGGGCAGGGTGTCGAGTCCAACGAAGGGAGACATTGTCTGCAAACAATCGGAAGGCATGGGCTCAGACGGAAGGCGGAACGGTCCCGGGACAGCACGGGACGGGAGATTTGATGACCACGACAAGGAGGGGCTCTTTGTAACGGGCAGACGTAGGGCATAAGATCCAACGAAGGGAGAAACGTTGATGATCCAAAAGGAAAACGACGGTACAGTAGCTACGATGGCGTCGGAGGGAGCTCCTCGTAAGGCGTGAGGCAGCGTAAGGAGGGGAATCCCACGAAGAGTGAAAATGAGGGTGACAATCGACCAAAAGGCTTAAACCTAATCGGAAGGTGGGACAGTCCCGGGAGTACACGGGGCTGGAGCCACGATGACTGCGTGAGGACGGCCGCAGAACGGGGGCATGGAATCCAGCGAAGGGCGGGACGGGCTATACGACGACTTTGTCAGGGCGGCCGAAAGACTTGGAGCTTGGGATCCAACGAGGGGAAGCTTGACAGAGAGCGACCGAAGAGCGTAAGCTTAATCGGAAGGCGGAACAATCCCGGGAAGATCACAGGATGGGAGCCATGGTGACTTCATTTGGACGGCTGAAGGGCTTGTAGCTTTGAGACCCAACAAAGGGAAGGAGCTCAACAGTGAGCGACCGAAAGTCGTAAGCCTAGTCGGAAGATGGAACGATCCCAGGAAAACCACGGGATGGGAGCCACGATGTCTTCGTTAGGACGATCGAAGGACTTGGAGCTTGAGATCCGGCGAGGGAAGAGCTTGTCAGTGAGCGACCGAAAGGCATGAGCCTTGACGGAAGGTGGAGCAATCCTGGGCGATGATGTCGATGGTCGGGGATGATAGGAGGGCTTGGGGCGAGAAATCCAACGAAGGGAACTTCAAGGTGCATACCGAAGGCGTAAGCTTAGTTGGAGGAGAAATCCAACGGTGTGTGCGGTCCGAGAAGCCATCAGACGTGAGGGTAAGCCTAATCGGACGGTGAGCCGGTCCCGGGAAAACAAGGGGGGGGGGGGGATTGAGGCTTAATGGCGCGTCGACAACTTGGTAATTAGCGCCAACCGCAGTCACAGTACAGTGGTACGGGTTGCCACTGCACCACACATTACAGAGAAGTTCTTCAAACCCCTAATCTAAATTAACACAACAAGGGAAAACAAGGGAAGGGAGCCACGGTGTCTTCGGGTCAAACGAAGAGAGACGTGGTAAGTTGAAAACGCCCGAGGGCGTAAGCCTAATCACACGGTGGGTCGGTCCCGGGAAAGCATGGGAAGGGAGCCACGGTGTATTCAAGGGACGAAGGAGAAACGAAAGAACCAACAGAACAAGCGGCCGTCCGTGATGGCAGCTTGAGACAAAGAGATGGCGTGCCTGCGTAGCCACCGCTCTTACATAGGGAGGACCGTGCATGCGCATGCACGATTGGGTCACTAGGGTGACAATTCAAGTCTCACGTATCCAACAGCATCATTAAGGCAATAATGCAAAAATTGACAGGTATAGCACTTTACAGCATAAAGAAAAAGTCTTTTACGAGTTTTATGACTTGAATGGATATCATTTTATGACTTGACTTATACGCAGTGAAGTTTGAAGTCGTGAAAGGTCTTCTACAAAGCAGTAGTTTTTGAGTTTTAGTTTGTTTTGCTTTGTTACCCTTCTTGGTTATAGGTGGCGTTGGCCAGAGTTAACATTGTGACCGAAGGAGTGGGGAATATATGGCATGTTTGAGCGGTAACAAAGACCATCTTCTTGGACTTGTTCAGGTGTTTACACAGCGAATGTTTTGGTCTATTTAATCACTCCTTTGAAGTGACAAACCATGCTCAGTTTGGCAGACCTTTTACCACAGTTGGTTTTCAATATGCCATCAATTTTTTTAATTTTTCCTCTTTTTTTCTGAATTCTCGATCGCATTATACAATTGAGAATATTTTGGTATTTCTGTATTTTTCGTGAATTGGAAATTGCACCACTTTTTTTTATCGTTTTGGTTATTTCAAGGTTTTGCTTGTCTAGTTGACCTTCGCGCAATTAGTCGGAGGAATTAACTTAAAAAAAACTTGGTGTTTTATGTCACAACTTCAAACGGCGAAATTGTTGGTGGGAATTCTTAACAAGTTTTGCTTTGTGAAGATTAACATTACAACCTAATAAATACGGATGCAAACCTATTTACGTTGCCTTTTGGACTTAAATGTCAGACTGCCTGAGCGGGGTGTTGAACCCATGACTTTTGAAACCAAATGCCGAAGTCCTACCGCTGAGTCATACTGATACGGCCAAACATCAATAGGCACGCACACATATTAAACACACACTTTCCCAATCACCACTGGAGGGACGCTTGCTTGCGTATCACACACCAGTGAAAACGAAAGGAACACACCTGTGTTAGTTATGGCCGACACATGTAGGCATTGTCGCAGCATGGCCGATACCGTGGTCTAATATTGTTTTTGCATATCTCAACGCTGAAAACGTGAATAGCTTGAGAGACGCACCCGACGATGCCCATCACGGCATTTATCGTGACACCCCGAGACTGCAAACCCAAAAAGTACACGATTATAATTATACTGCATCTGTATAGTTAATTATGTAACTGAAATCTCGCAAACATAAAACATAAACGAACTCGTTTGATTCATAGGGTAAGATTTAATTGAACGAGTCAAAACAAGGAAAGGAACATGAGTGAGCTTCCTCGTAAGGTTTCATATACCACAACGTGCTGCCCGGTTTACTCAACTTGAAACCTTACTGCTGTATTAAAATGTCATGTACAAAATGGGTTGAAACCAGACTCGGAGAGCAAACAGTTTAGTCTATAGAGAGCATATAAAATTGTTTGAGCCCTAACAACAACAATTCGAGGCCACTCTTTTAAATTGGTGGTTCCAGCACAACGGATGGAATGTAGAGCAGCTTCCCTGCAGTGAGAGTTGTCCCAGCCTGGAATTCTCTTCCAGAGCGTGTGGTGCAGTCGCGTTCTGCCCAACACTTTCTGAATGAGTTGGGCAGGATTACCCTCAGAAAATTCTTAAAGCGGCCTGACTTTGTTACATTACAATCTTCCTAGACAAACACTCATTTTAAATTCATGCGGACCAGAGTAAGTGGTTTACCCTTCTGAATCCCTACCACTTTGTGGTTAAACATTTTATTATAATAAGAAGCCACACTTTCAGTAAGAGGACAAAACTATTTAATAGAACGTAGCTGGCCGTGGGATTTTATCCAGCGTTCATTTAGCGGGTAGCCGACCACTCTAGCTACTGGAGTGTGCTTGCTGACATTATGTTGTTTGGGATTCACAAGTTTTGCGGTGCAGGTTGGGACATAGTCATTCCTTCTGCTTGATGGCATGTTCCAAAATTCGTCTGTTGATGTGAAAGAAGTATGGTCTATTTACCATATTTGGTTTTAAAATATAAAAAGGACGGAAATATTAAACATTACAATTTTCGATTTAACATGGAGGACTGAGGTCAAACTAATACTTGGTTATCTGAGAGCAATGGTGAATTAAATGTAACTCTGTAAACTAGTCACAATCAATCACGCTACTTGCCATTAGAGACTGATCATTATTTATCAGGGAGGGGGGTGCTCATGGACTTTTTTTGGAACCTCTCGAGAGGGTCATACATTTTTTAGACCCATCAAAGCATGGGAGGTTACACAAAAAACGCTGACCAAACTGGAGGAATAAGTCGTTTTTGGCCCTCAAAAATGACACTTTCAGCAATCAACATTTAAAATGCTGGAGGGTCTCTCCACCACCCTCTGCCCATCATTTAAGTTTTATAAGATTTTGACTTTGTTTCTAGTGTCATCCAGTGACTAGTTCTTTAACACCACTTTCTAAAAATTGTTTGGTACCATGGGGTATTTTTCATGTTGCACGTTTTAATGATGTGACGGGCTTGGACATGCCGACTTGAACTGCCATAGTAGACTTAGTAGTGCCAATATGCATCCCTCATATCAAACGGTTCAAAGCTGGTTTAAAAACATTTCTTTGAATATTTTCAAGAACAATACTTTTAAGTCGTGGCTCGTTTTCCACACAATTGGGAACCTGTCGATGCGAAATGCTCTTTTCATTTAGTTCAGAGAAAATCATCTACATTTAGCCTGAAAAGCCATAAGAAAATCTTATACCGGTCCCTTAGCTGGTTAGCCGATTTACAACTTACTTATTACAAAATTTCTCACTGAAAGCCAACATTTTTTGCTTCTACAAAGGTGAATTTTCGTCACGTGATCATTGCTTTCTATTTCAACCAAATTCCAGCTTTTCTACCGCGTCTAGACACATGTTATGTTGCGCCATGTAAAGCAACAATCATCAGTCTTCAAATGTACAGGACACGGCAGCAGTACATCGTGAACCATAGTGTTTGTGTCTTATATCTTGAAAAAGAATTTGGCACACTTCCGGACCCTGGGCAATTAATAATTTGGTACAAAAGCTTGAATTTGATTGAAATCGAAAACATCGACACCTGATAGAAATAAATCCATATGGGAAACTCTTTCAACTGAATCCAAAATATGATCCTCAATAACGTAGCAATTTGTATACGACCATTGCTATCGCTTAGCAAAGTTGTCATGATGCATCGATACAGAATTTCACTGGTACGCTTGGGGTGAGCATCTCGTCTATGCCTCGGAATGCTTCCCTTACCATTATCTCAATTTTGGTGTTTGTTATAAACTCTACAAACCTTTGTATTTATATTTATAGAATTATGTACTCTTATTTTTTACTAGTTGTTTTTATAAGTTGTCTTTATTTCTCTGGCACTAATTACCTTTATTTAAATTTCTGTATGTAAATCACCTGGACCTTTGAATCGACATTTTCGGAGTGCGGAAGGAGGATAGAATGCATCCTTCGGAGCCACTTCACTTGTCTACATGGGTGCGTCGAAGATGTGAGACTGGTTCAAGAGAGTGACTTGTGCACGTCGGAGAGATGGTGGCCAGCAAACACTCAACGATGGTGGTGAGAGACTGCGTTCTGGACATTACGTGTAAATTGAGTGTTTCTTTGAAATGAATTTTATTCGTTGTGTATTCTTTGAAGGTAATTTTATTCATTGTGTACTAGCTGTACCCCCCGGCGTAACATACGCCGTTCTAGCCAGTGCTTCCCCTCCCTTTGAACCCCTGCTGATTTGTTTTGTTATGGAGGAAGTTTATTTTTTTTTCAATGGAGGATGCTCAATTGCCCGTTTCTACGTTCCGATACCAAGCGCAATAAACCCAACAATGGTCGTGCATGCAGTGATTGTTACTCAACCAACTTTGAAACTCTTCAAGTCGGCTAAAAGAGCTAAATTTGCTTGCCTAACCTAAGCTGCTTATTAGCACTGGTGCCAGTGTTAGTAAGGGTCGACCTAGGATCTCTGTGTTAAACTTTCAACTTTGAGAGCTTATAATTCCGTCAAAATAAAAAAATTTTAAACCAAATTTGGAATCTAACCTTGACTAATTAAGGCCTGTCTACAGTCTAAAAATTGTGAAATTCAGTCCCGCCAAACCCGAGATACAGAGAGGGGCCAAATAGACAACTTCTTGTTCTTGGTCTTGGTCTTGTTGTGGGGATGTATCTTTCGTCTATCCTCTCTACAGGTCAAACTATTTGTCCTGTAAAGCTAGTTCTTAGCTCATTTTACAGGTATTGCTCTGTAGATGTGCCCTTTCCACAAGGCCTTTTCTAATTGG
Source organism: Lithobius niger (assembly GCA_023313725.1). Lineage (NCBI taxonomy): Eukaryota > Metazoa > Arthropoda > Chilopoda > Lithobiomorpha > Lithobiidae > Lithobius > Lithobius niger. The sequence goes on from JAHWFP010259873.1 coordinate 66,010, forward strand.
TCAAGTGGTTCAGGGGTTACGGAGCTCTACACGACCAGATTGACTGTTTTACATTGTTTTAAACATTGTTATTATGCAACAATGCCATTTAGCAAACGCCAGCTGCAAGACATAGACTGAAGATTTAAGGATTTGTTTCTATTGCTAGCGATAGCCAGGTTAGTAAGAGCCATAGCTATTCACCAAGCTTAACGGCGGCGCAACAAAACAAACAACAAATTAATTATAAAGGTGTCACACATACCCCACCCCTCATCCACCACCACACCTATTTAGTACAATTCTCAAAGTAACACGGATTAATAAACAAAAACGTATCGCGTTAAAAGTTAAAAATAAGGGTCTAAAAGTCAAAACCTGTAAGGAACACGGACAAGCTTTGACTGTAAGGGTCTAGGTGTAAAATTTGACCAGTAAGACGCTGCTAAGCATTAGACCCTTACTACCCGGTGATCATGGTAATGACTTAGTAAGGAAAATTGGAAATTAGCCAACAGCGAAAATC
>JAHWFP010259873.1:66524-79298 GCA_023313725.1 Lithobius niger
AAATTTATTGATTCTTTAACATGAGTAAGGTTTGCTGCTTTGCTTTATTTGAATACCGAGCTTCATCAATATTTAACTGCACGTGGAAATAAAAGCTCTCAACAGCGTTGCCTATTCAGCTTTCTCTTTTGCCATGTTATTATCAATGTGGTTAGCTGAATACATTATTCCCAGCAAAAAATGTGTAAATTTTGTTCAGTTTACATTCCACACTCAATTAATTTCCCTGACTGCGTGAAATATTTCGAACTTCCCAAACTTTCCCTGGCTCGTTTTTTCCCCTGACTTTCCATATACTGTGAGCCCTGTATTACACTGTAATATCCCAATATGTTTCTATCCTCCAAAAAACACCAGTGAGAAGTTGCTTCTCACTAAACGTCCTCACTGAACACCACTCTTTTTGATATTGGTAACAGTAACGCAGCCACACACACACACACAACTAATTTTTTGCTTACTCACAGGGTTTTACAGGGTTCATACCGACCTGGAAAGTCAGGGAAAATCAGGGATATGAAATACGGTCAGCGAAAGTCAGGGAAAAATGGAAAATTTGGGAAAAGTCAGTGATAGTCGGGGATATTCAGTTATTTTTTTTAGAATGAAACGTGCTGACCAAAATTCCAGCCTTTCCTTTCATTGAAAATGTGACGCATTTTCAAATGTTTGGAAATCATTTGGTTATAAAATATCCACAGGTAGCCTGAGTAGTCATAAGAAACACTTTGGGTTGAGGGGGTGAGTCAGATTATTTTGGACCTTAGGTATGCGGTCAAGACTTGTGACAGGTCTTAAAGTCATGAGAAATACTAGGCCACGTTTTCATTATCCATGTACAACCCGTTACCCCCCACCAACCCCCTAAAATTGTCATAAAGTTAATAAAAAATTGTGCTTTTGGCGTGGGAGCACTGCAGTTGACTGCGTAAGTAAAACATTTTTAAAAACAAGTGTTTTGGTCAGGGATATTTGAAGGAGTAAGTCAGGGAAAATCAGGGATAGTCAGGGATATTCATTTTCTGATATTAGTATGAACCTTGCAGTACGCCTTCCGTTTATCATCCTATTGATGACGTCCTGACGATTAGTTTTATTATCATTTTATCAGCAATATGGTTTAGTCAGACATTGATGTTTTCAAAAGTTAAAAGGTTTCATATGGACTAACCACAGCAGGAACATTGTGGCATCTGAAACCTTATTCATGTATCTTTCCTGTTTTCATTTCGGTTCAGTTAAACCTTACTTTAAATATCAAACGACATCGTTTTTGTTTTCTAATTAGTGATAATACGGCGTAGCACATTGTTCTTTTGTACTCTTTGGTAAATTAGTCTAACAGTGAGGTTGTGACAGTGATTTTATTTGCTGCTAAGCAATAAAAAATCTCATAAACCTGGATAAACCTACGTACTACTCAGCTTAATTTTTTCCTTGAAACAGCAACTTTGATTTCTAGTACGGTTCCGGTGTGAATGGTGAAAATAGTAACCGTTTAACGTAAGAGAATGACATAGAATGTGTGCGCATCAAGCTTGCAGTAGTGACCGAATTTTATTTATAAATCGAGAGCAGTTTGTCCTCCCTCCGCTTATGCGCCTTCTAGAATGTCTAATACGGTTCAAATTTTAGTTCAGTAACGAAAACACCGCTTTTTAATGATTGTGCCATGTTCGTTATTAATATGTCATGGGTGCCATTTTGAAATGGCGTGGGCATTTCGAAATTATGCGCATTATTGTCCGATTTCTTTCAAGTTTAGAACCTAGACGAAATATCTAACACCAATTGACACAGAGAATGTCCCACTGTCGCTATTAATCTGTTATAGTCGCCATTTGAAATCTGGTGGCCATTTTGAAATTATGCTTATTATCGTCTATTTCCTTCAAATTTAAACCATAGACGAAATAGTTGGTACCAATTGAAACAATGAATGTTCTATCATCGCTATTAATCTGTAATGGACGCCATCTTGAAATCAGATGGCCTTTTCGGAATAAGGCTTCTTACCATCTGATTTCCTTCAAATTTAGAACGTAGACCAAAACAGCAGACAACAACTAAAAAATTTCTTCCAAATGTAGAACCTAGACGAAATTGTTGATAACAGTTAAACAATGAATGTGCCAACGTCGCTGTTAATCTGTAATGGGTGCCATCTTGAAATTTGGAGCCATTTTGAAATTATGCTCACTGTTGTCTGATTTTTCTCAAATTTACATCATAGATGAAGTAGGTAATATCAAGCGAAACAATGAATAGGCCATCATCGCTATTAATTTGTAACATGTGCTATCTTGAAATTCGTGCCCATTTTGAAATTATGCGTATCATCGTCCAATACCCTTTAAATTTAGAATTGAAACGAAGTTGCAACAAATTAATGGGTGTGTGCCGTCTTAAAATTAGGTGGCCATTCTTAATTCTTATGAATTACAAAAAAAATCACAAATTATTAATTTGAAAAATTACAAATTTTTCAAATTACAATTGAAAAACGGTGAATGTACCATGGTCGGTACTAATCTGTTATGGGTGCCCAATTGAAATTAAGTGAAATTGATAATACAAAAACTTGGAAATTTAAAATTTAATAATTTAAAATTTCTTAAATTGTTTTTTTTTTCATTTCAAATCAAAAGTGATATATTTTGAATAAAATAAAATAAAATACAGGAAAAAATAAGAATTAAAAAGACGACATATCGAAAACTAATACACAAAAAATAATTAATAATTACAATTTTTTTTAATTAAAAAAGTTTAAACCAAAGAAACAAAAAAAAATTTTAAAAAGTGATTTTTTAAAGTAAAAAAAAAAGTTAATATACAGCTTTTTTTGGATTTGGTGAAAGGTGCGTTCTTCTCTTACGGACAGTACCATCAATTGCATGTTTTACTACAATTTTCAAAGTACGGATTAATAAACAAAAACGGAACATTGTTTTAAAGAGTAAAGGGCCTAACAGTCAAACCTTAGAAGGAACACTGACAAGCATTGATAGGAAGGGTCTAAAAGGGTCTAGGAAGGGTTTTTGACGTAAAATCTCGTCATTAAGAGGCTGTTAAGCAATAGACCTTTACTACCCAGTGGCCAGCTTAAAACAATTAAGTAAATCCAATTTTGTAAACTTAATTCTAGCCTATTCTGACGGAACATTGTTGTAACAGGTTTTTTTTTTGTACTTGGAATATCGTTAAGAACTTTAAGGACATAATTTTCTGTGAAGTTTGGCATTTTACTTTCCTGATTTAGAATTGTTGACTATCTTTATACAATACAAATTTCGCTGATTTAATTTAACTGATGGTAACCAATAATGCTATCTGCTCCGAATATGCTGTCGTGTTACAAAACCAATGAAAAACACTTTTCAACCTAAAGCAAAGCAGGAAACACACACCCCACGCTCGGTGACTTCACTATCATTGGATTATCACATGGGTCTTTACATCATCACTTACAGTTTTTCGTTAAAATTTAATTTTTGATTTCCTATTCTTATAGATGGAAGGTGGCCACCAGGTAGTAAGGGTCTAATGCTTACCAGCCTCTTACTGACCTAATTTTACGTCTAGACCCTTACCCAATGCTTGTTCGTGATCCTTCTATAAAGTTTGACTTTTAGATCCTGACTCTCAGTAGCGTGCACAGACCCCCTAGAAGGGCAGAGGCAGCCTTTAGTAAATGGGCACAGTAAGTTTAGTGGACGTATTTCTGGGGGACCCTTTTTATTTTGGCTGTCTTTTTACCCTTTTCTGGCCCTTTCGTAGCCTTTTTTGCCCTTTTAGGCCTTTTATAGGCCTTTAGGCCCTTCCTCAGGCACTGCTACACCGGTGAATGTTGGTACAAAAGGCCATTTTTATTTTTACAAACAGGGTATTTTACGAAAAGGGCAGGAGCAATGCCTTCCCTGCACCCTCCTGTGCACGCCACTGCTTACTCTTAACATTTAACGTTCCGTTTTTGTTAATTAAAATACACAAGCATTAATTTGCTTCAGATTATGCGAAGCTCAAAGAAAATATACAAAGAAACCGCTCAAGCTATCCTATATCCTGATATCTTTTGCATATATTCCTTGGTAAATGTTGTTTTGAAATTGTGAATTTATTTTTGCCCAACTTTAACCGCTTTTAACCTTCCAGTATAGGCCTACCATTTTATCCGGATTGAAACTAGCCCCATTTAGTTACATGGGAGGAAAAAACATTAAATAGGAGACGAAATTTGATTTGCCGAATAAATTTACAAAAAAAAATAATAAAATGCCCGGTTGCCTTTTGCCTTAATTTCCAACCCAAACAATTTTATTTTCAAAGCCTAAGCAAGGCAACCTGACGGCGATTGTTGGCCCTAACTTATTTTCTCATTTTTTTTCAAGAAAAATACCTTACGATTTGTGCCTTGACTGCAGTTGAAGAGAATACCTGTCATCCTAAACGAGGATACAGGTAATGTGTCCAGAAGACACATTATTGGGTTTATTTACTTAGAAATAATAAAGTAATAATTAAAAATTGCTTACCTCGCTATCCATCCAATGCACGTTGAGACGATATCCTTCCAAAATATCATCTCTTTCGTTGACATCATCAATGGCCATAAAAGCCGACGGTCGGCAAGCTTGTCCCCCAGCCCAGCCACCAATGCCTTTCATTGGGAAAATGCCGGCGATGTGAAAATGTTTTAAAACCTTGGGAGGGGGTGGGGTAGTGGCCGGCAGATATCCTCGTTGTTGGGGCGAGCAGACGATTATCGGGATACAAGAGGCGGCGAGCAACAACCAATGGATTAAGACCCCGACTTTTCGAACGCGTACGAAAATGCTCGTCTCCATAGTCGTCCTTGAATGAAGGGGGCGTGGCGGACAGACGGTTTTGAGCCAATTTTAGAACGTGAAACTATATAACGCAAGCTCGCGATCAAACCAAATGGTGCGTGAAATGGGATTAACCTACGCCTACGTGCTCGAATAAATGTAAATTTGTACGCGAAAGAAGCGGCTTTTGTAGCGCGGTTGGCGCCGCGGACTGAGTCTATAAATAATTCACCGACATCACAGCATCTTAGCTTGGTCGGTGGAACAACAAGAGTCAGAGGCTAACCAATTTGAATAAAATTGTAATAAAACAGCGCGGCGTAACCCTAGCAACCAATGATCGGGATCACAGTTCACCGCTCCTCTTTGATCCCTCTGAAAGATGTAATCGGCGCAGCATCCTCATCTCCCGGTTTATCTCTCCTCATCTTCCCTAGCATCTTCTGTAAATCAAAAATGATCTTGGATATCATGGCTGGAATCTTCGCACTTAAGTTCCTTTTTTTACAGTCCTACCTGCCTTGATTTTGATCTCTCTGGCCCCCGCTGAAATTAAGCCGGCGAATCATGACAAAGCAAAAGGTCTAGGGGTGAAAATATTACTATGGATCTGACCACACAATTGTCGGAAAGATGGACACGAGTAGGAGCGTTTCAACATGCGTCGTGACCTAAGGTATCTACTAACCCACTGACAGCCAATCAGAGCAAAGGCTACGAGCGCTTAGCCGCAGAGCAAATCTTCCATGTTAACCAATTTCGCACAACCAGGCACGATCAAGCGAAAAACTTGGCTGCAAGTGTTTTTTTTTTGCATGTTTCTAAACGAACGTAAAATGAAACTAGTTTCCCGAACCTAACGTTATGTAACCGAACTTAAGACAACTGACCTAACCGTAAATAACATCAGACCGCATCAGACGCACCACGAGCAAAGCAGATCAATCGACCAAACACGCCTAGACAAACACGACGCATGCGCCAAGTTTTAACGCGGAGGATTTGCTCTGTGGCTAAGTTTTTTACTATACAAGCTTGCCTCAGACGTCATTCAACAAGATGGCGGCCTCCATTGGAGTTGTGAGCTCACGTTTGGGGTGAGTGTAAACGTGTTAGTTAGTTAGATTTTCGATTAATACATCGCGATGTCGATGTTTTGTCTACATCGAGCATTCGTTCGTTCGATGCTGAATTGACACTCGATGTTTTTGTGTATTTTTTTTTATCCTGAAATAATTTCGGAAATATTCGCGCAGAAAGCAGCCATTAGTTTACCTCCGCGCACTGCCTAGCATGTCGTCGCCGACTGACTATACACGGAGAGTATAATAGAGTTATCTAATCTACTATTCGTGGTGTATATGATAACATAACTTCTCCCAATCACTTCCTACGAGGGTCAGCATCAACAAACACCGAAATGCAGTCCCGCCACTGATTTGATACCAACTCGTCAACTCTTAAAATACACCACGTGATCTCTAGATGTTGTAAACTTGCACTACCATGCATCTCGCTGCCATGGCAGCTGCAAATGGGAGAATGCGTGGTTAGTAATGATGGCAATGATAAAAAAACGCCATAAAGGGACACCCGGCCTGCCTTATAACAGTTCGCGCTGGTCGCCTAACGCGCAATTACGAACACCAAGGTCATTTGAGATAGTAACTGCGTTTAAGAGCGTAGAGAAGTGTTGTGCGATGCCTCATGCTTGTGTCAATCGTGGCATGTTATAGATCCTAGGAACTTCCAATTGGAATAACCTAGAAAAATTTTCCATCTCAACTTTTGGTGCCATGCTTCGGCTGGGAGTGGATCAAAAACCTCCATAGAATTGTCGAGCTGAATTATTGAGCGACACTAACTTTCTCTGGAAAATTCACGACACTAACATGGTGTGCTTTCTTGATCAGACCTGTAGTGAATTGCATTTTTTTTTTTTTTTATTATAGCCTTCTCCTAGGAAGTTTCTTTGTGTTTTATTTGATTTACATTGCTTTTCCTTTGGATTTAATTGCAGCCAGTGCGAGGTATGTTGTAAGATTGCAGCTCGTTATCGCTGCCCACGATGCACGCTTCGCTCTTGTTCTTTGCCATGTGTGAGATTACACAAACGGCAACACAATTGCAATGGACTGCGGGACAAGACGGCTTACATCGATGTGAAGAAATTTACTGACTTGGATCTTTTAAGTGGTATGTTGGGCAGTTCTATGTTTACATGTGGCTAGTTATCGTAAGAGTGACAATTATTAATAAATAAGACATAAATCACTGTAAATAGTATAAAGGAAAATTGCAAATAAGCCATCAGAGAAAATTGTGCACTAGAATAATGTAGTACAGTAAGCCACCTTTATGCACGTGTTTCATTTAAGTGACGTGACCTGGATTCGAATCGGCGAATCGGTTCATCTCCAGATGTGGTCACTTCTTCACTGGGGTAAAGGTAAATGAACTGGTTCGCCAATTCGAATCGAGGTCAAGTCACGTCACTTGAATGAAACATAAGTGCATAAAGGTGGCTTACTGTATTACTTTATTCTAGTGTATGACTTTCACTGATGGCTTATTTCCAACGTTCCTTAACAATTATTACTGTTCGAGAAAACGTACATTAAGAATTACACTGTGGGTTTTTCCTAGCCTAATAAATATGTGTGAAAAATATCACCCCGCTAACCGATACTGGTAAACAACAGTGTAGAAATGAGCATTTAGAAAACATTTATAACATTACATAATCGTAAAAAGGTTAAGTTCAATCAACAATTAAAAGTTTAAAAAAATACAGCGAAGAGAGAAAAAGTTCAATGAGCACCCTGAAGTTATAACGCTAAGTACTGTTTTATTTTTTTCTTACTAAGATTATCGATTCCTGGAAGAATTAGGACGGTGTACTGACAATGCGTCAAGAGATGCATTGAACCAAAGAGCAAACTTCAGAGGTCGGCTGCCATTCGTAAGTGCGATTGTTACCTTTTTTTTTCTCTCACCTTCATTGTTGTTCTGAAATAAACTGTAATTATGACACATTTAAGAAACTACTTAAAGTGGTGGGAGTGGGGAACCGGGAATCCCATGTCACTTCTTTCAGTGTGAAGAGGTGACAGGGGATTCCCAGTTCACCATTTCCCACTCTCCCCCCCCCCCCCCCCCCCCGCGCGAGCACCACCCCTTATCAGGTTGATGAAGCCGCGGATACGGGTTCGTCCCACAGGTACATGACTCATAGTAATAACAAAAAACATGCTCCCCTCCCCCCCTTTACCTAGCCAGTCACCCCAGCCACAAGCCCTCCACCTCACCCCCACTTCCCCCATTCTATCCCCTGTAGTGATTACAATGCTAAATATGGCGGTGAGACCCGGAGAGAGCTGCTGGTGCTGGTCAAAGAACATGTGGGAGACACCCTGAATGAAGATGCTGAAAACAAAATTGTAGTACTCCATAAAGACACCCACCACAAATAGCTAAATAAAGTTATAATCTTTTTTTTGGGCGGAGGGGGGTTGGGAGTTGCATTTATTCATTACACGTATACAGAGGTTGGGCATCTTGATACCTTGCTAAAATTAATGTCAATCTCGCACTTGCAATCTACTGTACAAACGAGAACTCTGCGTAAATGGATAGTGAGTTGGGGGGGGGGGGGGCTTGGCGATGGAAATTGGGATTCTTTAACAAATCTCTCTTCCCCTCCCCCCCAACCCCCACCCCCCGTGCCTGGCCGCCCGGGACTCGCAGGCTTCCTGTACAAATCCAACCTTCCCAGTATGCTAGAGACCGAAATGTTGAACTTTTTCCAGTCCTGTTTACAGTCTTAAAGTCCAGGTGACAAATTATCTCTTAAAGATAAAAATAAAACTTTGTCTATATGTAGTGCCCTAATGATGCTTTTTAATGGTATTTTTTTTTTTTACAGTGGGTGTTTCGCCTTGTAAGGGAATGCCAACGTCGAGAAATCAACCTGTTAATTATGCCAGAAACTTTTACAAGACGTAAGAAGAATACTTCAGTCTTTTTTGCCAGGTAGGTCTCGGATATTGCAACAAAGATTTATGATTAAACATAGTTCTAACTACCCTCTTCAACGTCTGTCCAATTTGGCTAGTAAAATCCAGCGGTGGTCCTGAATTGCATCCCTACTTGCCAAAATGGCGAGAGACGAACGCTAATATCGCCACATCTTAGGAACCATACAAGTATAGGAGTCGTTACGCGAAGTTTGAAGCATTGCCTTTAGACATATAAAGGTACACTCTTGCCTAAATGGCGACTGCTGTTGAAATTGTGTTTAGATACTACAAGGAAATAACGGTGCCAAGTCAGGGCTCAAATGTACCCAACCCACAACACCACTCAAACCTTCCAAATGCCAAGTCGAGACTTAAAGCTATTCAATGATGGAGCAGAAACAGTATACTCGGGCATAAAATTCCAAGGGAGTACCACATGCTCAAAACAAAAAGTTGAGTCTTTAGGTCAGACCCTGTAGCTTAATACTGTGGCCACAGTTGAAGTTTCAAAAGTTTTCTAGGGTTGGTTCTAAAAGACTTGAGTAATTTGTTAGTTAGTGTGAAGGTGCTATCTGACTTGTAAACTCATTACTTCATCCCTATTTTTTTGACAATGAAAAAGTGGTTCCCTTTCCATACGCAACAAGATCACCAGTCTTCTTTACGGAAGACCAGTCTTGTATAAGAAAGTAGTTTTATCAGTGTTTAATGGACAAAGTATAAGCCCACTTGTGTGCTTCTTGCGCGAGCTTAGTGCTGTACGACCACAAACACACAAAAAATTTAAAAAAATTCTTTCTCAGACACATCCAAGTCTAAAAAAGTATGTGTGGGTCAACCGTTTTTATTTTCCTGTCAGTATGGCTAAATTTCTTGTTAGTCAACAGAGAAAAACAGATACACTTTTACCACCACACAAAACTTTAAAAAACCAAGTCTCTTAAATTTTAAAAGATACTCCGATCATCATCTACAGAAGAAATGCGGAAAAAAATAGAAAATCTTTTACAATCACATGGTGTTGCTTTCAATGTCAAAGAAACACGACCATTGAGTCATTCGTCACGCTGCCTGCGTGAGGGAGGGTGGAGATCCCACCAGACATCAAGCTTGGTCTGTAGAGCTAGGAGAATGGAGTTGTTTATCAGTTTGTAAATGGTGCCTGTGATATTCTAAAGAGGGACTTTATTGACCGTAAATCTTATTTTTATCGCCAGTGACTCCAATGCACGCGCAGTCGAGCATATTACAAGGAGACCACCTGCGTGCGTTGGATTCACTGGTGATAGAAAAAATGTATGGTAAATAAACATCACAGGCCCCACCGACAAGCAAATAACTTCATCTTCCCAGCTGTACAGACCAAGCTTGATGCCAGGTGAAATCTCTACCCACACACAGGCAGTGAGTAACTCATAAAAATCAGTGGTCGTTTCGCACGAGCATTACGTTTTTTGAATTTGAAAACTGGCAACATATGACTGTAAAAGACTTTCTAGTTTTTTCTCATTTCTTCGATAACCACTGTTATTGCCATTACTGGTATTCAACGTCCCTGTCAGTTTTGGGAAACAGGCTTTATTTTCGATAACTTAGCCAAACATTGACTAATTTTCCCCTTAAAATAACTCATGTGTTTTTTCAAGAGCTTTATTATGGTAGTACTTTAATTTCAAATTGATAGCATAAACTATTATCAAGTCTGTTCTCGCCAGGATAGTGTGAGAGACTACCATTCACCTTCAGCTGCTATGGGATCTATTCTGGACATTATCTCGGCCCCCTGCATTGACCAGAGGTTTCCAAGTTTGCATCCTCAGATTTGCCTCTTCCCTTTCTTTGTGCTTTAGAAACTTTTACAGGGAAGGTAGTTTAGGCCTAACTCTTATTGTGTAAATTCAGTGTTTATGCGTCCATTCACATACGTGATCTAGGTTCGGTTTAGCATTAACCCAATGACTTTAATTCTCATTTGTTTAGGAATTTAAGTTTATTAGTTTACTGGTTTATTTAGTGTACTTTGTGTATGAAGCTTTTAGTTAATTTTGGTGCAGAAAAACCACGATTTAAGGGTTGAAGCATTGATTTCCTTGAATGTATGAAGCTCTTAGTAAATTTCAAGCAGAAAGATTATGATCTAATAGGCTCTAAGCCTTTAAGGTCAGAAATAGTGAAATAACCTACTTACAGTCCAACCACGGGTGGGGTGGGGGGCTGTAATTAGGTAATTTATGGCCTTAAAGCATTTTGAGGCGGGGGTCGGGGAAAAACGTAGTTTGCCAGGGCTGTTAATAGGCTATTTACGGTAACCAAATGCAAAATTGAACCGGTTCAGTGCAGTTTGCTTCTGATGACTTAAAGGCTTCAAGTAAAAAAAAAAGTTATTGAGTAAAAACATGAATAAGTCTGTAGTTAAATTGCCCCTCTTTTTTTTCAGAAAGAATAAGGTGTTTTGGCATGTCGAATGGCAATTCCCGCAAGCAGATGTTTCATACTCTGATAACAGGTAAAATGTAATGAATTTCGTAAAAAAAAATAAATGTCATTAGGCCTGTGAGAATGCGGGATGAGCAATACTGTGAAATGATCATCCAATAATTAACCCTCTGGGCCCTAAGCTTTTTTTTCTTAACTCAAACGTATATTATGTAAAGCCGATATATTGGCTTCTAGGGCCCAGAGGGTTAAAGTAATTTATTAGTAATGTCAGTAGCCTTTACTGTAAGGTTTGATCTCAACCTCCCATGTTAAAGCTGAAATTTTGACGCTTAATTTCTCTGATGTCTTTTCAATATTTTCCTCTCAATTTAGTGTACATGAACATCTGTCCGAACTTCTATTAATTTCCCATTTGGCACATCGGAGATCTGGAGGTGAGCTGGAATCGTGATTTTTATTTTTGGCTTCCAGTTCTTCTTGTTGGTACGACTCGTTTCTACTACGCTCCCTATTTGTCGTTTCAGCGAATAAATGACCCATCTTCTACTTTGAATGTTCGAAATCAATCGATCACAATTTTAACGCTCAAATTCAAAAACAATTTATGATACAGGTTAATTATTCATTATACAGTTATTGCTTTGTAGATATGCGCTTTCCATAAGGCCTTTTTTAATTGGTCAAGTGGTTAGGGTTTAGGGAGCTCTAAACGACCAGATTGATTGTTTTACATTGTTTTATGCCCTGACACCGAGTTTCACGATGTTTAGACGGCCAGTTTTTGAGACCCGACCATTTAACAACTTATTATTCAACAATGCCAATCAGCAAACGCCAGCTGCAAGATATAGACTGATGATTAAAGGGTTTGTTTCCATTGGTTTGTGAAAACCGTAATTAATAAACATACAAAATATTAAAACAAGGTAATGTAAACTCCATGGTACGCCAAAGTACAAACAAAATCGGACTCGTTTGATGCTTAAGGTAAGGTTTAACTGATCCAAAGTCAAAACAGCAAAGGAACACAAATAAACTTTTCTGTAAGGTTTCAGATACTGCAGTGTTGTTGTACTATTTAATCTATGTCAAACCTTCATGCTGTATTAAAGATCGGCATTTTACGTTGAGGTATCATGTTTATAGATAAAAATGTCAACTCACTCAACTGTTTTTGATGAACGTCGGCGAATTTTCAATCCAAATCGTGGATCTTCGTCAGGCCAAAAAAATATTTACATTATTTCCATGCCTCAAATGCCCTACTACATACATAGGACACACAAAACGCTTGGTCAAAGTAAGAAATTCCGAGCACAAAACTGCTGTTCAACAATTCGATTTAAATGATGGTCTAGCAGTACACCACGTCGACACCGGACATAACCCCGATTTCGAGAATACCGAAATTTTATTTTACGAAAAGAGATTGTATCCAAGACTCGCACTAGAATCACTCGCAATAGCCACACAAAATCCACCACCAT